>CM045891.1:7628971-7673971 GCA_025169545.1 Anguilla japonica
CTATGGTTAGGAGTAGCAGCAGTAAGTATGGTAGGAGTTAGGCACTGTATGGTTAGAGTAGCTATAGTAAGTATGGTTGGAATTAGGCACTGTATGGTTAGAGTAACAGTAGTAAGTATGGTAGGAATTAGGCACTGTATGGTTGGAGTAGCAATAGTAAGTATGGCAGGAATTAGGCACTGTATGGTTAGAGTAGCAGTAGTAAGTATGGCAGAAATGAGGCACTGTATGGTTAGAGTAGCTATAGTAAGTATGGTAGGCATTAGGCACTGTATGGTTGGAGTAGCAGCAGTAAGTATGGCAGAAATGAGGCACTGTATGGTTAGAGTAGCAATAGTAAGTATGATTGGAATTAGGCACTGTATGGTTAGAGTAGCAATAGTAAGTATGGTAGGAATTAGGCACTGTATGGTTAGAGTAGCAGTAGTAAGTATGGTTGGAATTAGTCACTATGGTTAGAGTAGCAGTAGTAAGTATGTTAGGAATTAGACACTATGGTTAGAGTAGCAGTAGTAAGTATGGTAGGAATTAGGCACTGTATGGTTAGAGTAGCAATAGTAAGTATGGTAGGAGTTAGGCACTGTATGGTTAGAGTAGCAATAGTAAGTATGGTAGGAATTAGGCACTATGGTAAGTGAAGTAGTGCTGGGTGTAGGAGGTACAGTATGCTCTTTGGTTCATGGTGCAGACAGAGGTACAGTAGGAATGAGATCCTGGCATTGTGGCATATCCATTATAGTAGGAGGAAACCTCTGTTTGGTTAGTGGGGTAAGAGTGTGAGAATAAACTCTTTGTGACGGTGAACCCCTCCTTCGCCTCCATGACTCACACCGTGCTGCTGCTGGATCACAAGCAGTCCTCTTTCCAGGGCCATCCTGCTCCCCTCCCTGTTCCTCAGGAGACCGTGCCGTGTTTGTGTGGAGCGGCAGGGCCCACGCTACATCATCAGAGCAGCGCTGCGGCTCTCCTGTACCTCAGCTCTCCAGGCGTCGGGAGACGAGCGCTCTGCTCCTTCCCCCCCATGCTCCAGAACCGGAGCGTCTCACAGCCCCCCCGGGGGACAGCGCTTTCTCCTTTCATTCTGTGTGTGTGTGTGTGTGTGTGCGTGTGTGTAAGCGTGTGTGTGTGTGTGTGTATGTGTATGTGTGTGTGTGTGTGTAGCAGTACGGGACTGTGTGTGTGTGTGTGTGTGTGTGTAGCAGTACGGGACTGTGTGTGTGTGTGTGTGTGTGTGTCTGTGTCGGTATGGGACTGTGTGTGTGTGTGTGTGCAGTATGTGACTGTGTGTGCGTGCGTGCGTGTCTGTGTGTGCTTCTTCCAAGTTTATCAAGTTTACCGTACCAGTTTTCCAAGTACAGAGCTGATGAGAACCCTCCTGTTCTGAGAAAATGAACAAAGCTCAGTTAGCAGATTACACATTTCACCTGTCAGTGCTGTGCAGACGAAAGCCAGAATGGGCAGGCGGTTAGGAGTAAGTGTGCCGTTTGCTTCCATCTTGAATGTATCTGCAATGCCAATGTAATGGCGGTGCCCCTCGAGGACCATAGCGGTGGTTTCCATGAGGCTACCGTAGCTTTGCTTTGTCTGGAAAAGCTCTGAAAGGCCCTGCCTGGTCTTCCATTTTCCCATCAAAAGTGCGGAGGTTGAACAAAAGGGTCTTGACCCAAATGGAATGAGATCCACAGATCAGGGTAGCAGTTGGCAGTTTCCAGAACATTTCCATAAAATTGTAACGTGTATTCCACTGCCAGTGTATCAGTAAACTATGAAGACGATAGCTTGAGTCCTGTACTTAAACCCCAATATATACAATTGAATGATTTTTGAACTGCTGTGTGAATGGGTACATAAAGCAGCATTTTGATATTTTGGAATGTTTAGATGCAGGGGGACTGTTTATTATTATTTCTCTCGCAGGCAAGTGGGGATGTTGCTGGAGCCCCAGGTCATTGGCCAGGCCGTTGAGGCTCCCGATTCCACACAAAGGTGCTTGACCTTCGGTGGCGAAATCCTTTCAGGTGCTCGTGAAGCGTTGTGAAGTGTCACAGCAGCGTGTTGTTTCGCAGGCGTCCCTTTCCTTGTCAGGAGGAGTGAGGAATGCAAAAGGAAATGATCGACGCTGGAGCTCGGTTCAAATTTATGACATTGTCCTCGTTCGACTGCACACAATCGGCTCCCGCCCCCAGTGCGGCCTCCGCCCCGCTTTGTTCTGCTCTCTATTCAGAACGTGGCGGCGCGGCACCTCGGAACGACGCGCAGGAAAATGTGTTCGCCGGCAGAAGGTCAAAGATTCAAAACCGAACTATGCATTATTCTCACGGTGTCTCCTTTGGCTGCAGAACATGATGCAAGCGAACTTCCGATTGATTTATCCTGCACAGCTCTCTCTTTCTCTCTCTGTTTCTCTGTCTCCTCTCTCTCTCTCTCTCTCTCTCTCTCTCTCTCTCTCTCTCTCTCTCTCTCTCTCTCTCTCTCTCTCTCTCTCCTCTCTCTCTCTCTCTCTCTCTGCTCTGTCTGTCTCTCTCTCTCTCTCTCTCTCTCTCTCTCTCTCTCTCTCTCTCTCTGTCTCTGTTTCTCTCTCCCTCTCCCTCTCTCTCTGTCTCTGTCTCTCTCTCTCTCTCCCTCTCCCTCTCCCGCTCTCTCTCTCTCTCTCTCCCTCTCCCTCTCCCTCTCTCTCTCTGTTTCTCTGGTCTGGCTCCGGACGCGGGGAGGCGTTGCGCGGGCCCCCGGTGGCGTCGGGCGGATGACTCTCGTTGAACTGTAATTGGAGAGAAGCTTTCTCGAGCATGCCCCCTCTCCAGAGGTCTGCCTCCCTCCACTCCGCCTGCGAGGGGCTCATTATCTCCGCAGCGGGGGAGAGGGAGGGAGGGAGGGAGGGAGGGAGGGGAGTGGAGGAGGAGGAGCAGGAGCAGGAGGAGGACTGATGCCCGGGAGGCAACGCTACAGGATGCGGGAGGAGGAGGAGGAGGAGGAGGAGGAGGAGGGGGGGGTGAGCTGGTGGGATTCGTCATTAGGATTCCGAGCGGCGCTCCGCTGTAATTATTTGGGAAAGGGGCCGGGTTGATACGGAACAGGGGCCCGGGCAGCCCCCCTGAGCTGCCGCTGCACCTCGACGCCCGACCGGCTTGTTGACAGAGGCGCGGGGAGGCGTGGGGAGACGCGGGGAGCACTCAGGAGGAGGCCTCCGCTTCTCTTGGTCACTCCCCCTGTGTCTCCGCTGTCAGCAGAGGGGGAAGAGAAAAAAATCACAGGTCGGCCAGCAGAACCGGATTGATTCCTCTCGCTCCTGCTGCCTCTTCAATCTGCGCTAATCATCTCCGGGTTCTTTATTTCACCGCGCTTATATTGAGCAATTTGCCGGGCGTATGTGCCATCCGTTTTACGCTGGCACGTATCGGCCGGTGCCGTTCGGATTGAGTGCCTTGCCGAGCGGGTGCTGTGGCAGCGCCCCCGGGCTTTGAACCCGCACGCCCACCTACACGCTCTACATGCACATGCTGCACTGTTCAATGCGCCTGTCGAAAACACACCCTCTGTTCAGCGCGGCTGTCCTGACCGCGGACGCCGCCCTCTCGTTACGCGAGCGGCTTGGGAGCGGGGGCAGTTTGATCTTACCCCCCCCCCCCACGGTCACCGAAAAAGCCTCTTCTCTCCGGAAGTTTCCGAGCCGTGAGAGGCCCCGGGAAGAGAATGGGTTCATTACCGACGTCCGCTCTCTGGCTCAGAGCGCCTCCGTTGCACTCGTCATTGTTGTGAGAGGCTCTACGCGCTCCGTCGGTACGAGTCTGACGGCTGAGGTGCGGGTTATCTCAGGGCGGGAGAAGGCCTCTGTTCAGCTTAAATCCTTTCAGCTTTTTTTTTTTTCTTGTTTTTTTTTTGCTGGGGGAGGTGAGTCAGCCCCAGCAGGCTGGCTATCAGCTCTCCGCAGCCCGCCTGGCTGCCTCTGATTTATTCGGTCCCCTCGCGCCCCGCCCCGCCTGCCCTCCTTTCCAGGGGTTACCTTTTTTTTTGGAGATTTCTGGCGCAATTTCCTTTTGATTTCGGAATGCACGCTCGGCGAGAGAGAGAGCAGCCCCGGGGAGAGAGAGGGAGGGAGGGAGGGAGGGAAGGGGCGAGAGAGAAAGAGAGTGAGAGAGAGAGAGAGACAGAGAGAGACAGAGAGAGAGTTAGAGAGAGTCCGAGAGAGATGTTTAAGCAGAAAGTCTGTCAGAGATTTTCAGAGATGTAGACTCAGTGCTGTCAATTTGTCTCAAGTCACACTGGGTAGTTTTGAGAAGGCTCCATTAGCTCTGAGATGCAATTTGCAGTGGGCCTCGCTGAGAGGAAGAGGGTATCCCTCCACTTATTGATGTTTCACTAGATGTTGCGCTACTCCTCAGCAATGGGTGTTTACCCACACGGAACAGCAAAAAAAAAAAAAAAAAAAAAAAAGCTGTACTGCTCTGGATGTAAATACATTCACAACAATCCCCTAAATATAGGAATAATATCAAAAGGAAGGCAGACTGCATCGACCATGAATATGGAATTAACCATCTGGGATTGCACTGATTCATGTAATTACGGCGTCTGTATTGAACACTGTTTGTTATCAAGTCAGAGTGACTAGCTTGTTTATCACTGGCCTGCTTAAATATGTGATACTGAATATGAAAATATGTGGGGTCATTATATGCGCTCACTTTGGAGTCCTGCTATCTGCTTTGCCGAGAGTTTGCCAGTGCTGCTGCGTATTCTCGTTCAATGTCATGTGACATGGTAGTCTTCTGTCCTACAGCCGCATATTCTTGTTCAATGCCATGTGACGAGGGAGTCTTCTGCTCCAAAGCAGTCTGTACCACTCACTCCAGATCAATGCGCCTATTGATTTCGCTTGTCTCTCTGACAAACATCCTGGGATCAATTACGTTATGGGGAAGTGATAGTCAACTGAAAGCCGGCCTTAGCCTCGGTTTTACACTCCATGAAGAACGTCGTCCTTCACAGCAGCCCGTGCCTCCGAGCGCCCCGTGTACACTAGGGGGTGTGATAGCGACATTGATTGGACGATGACTCCTGTGGGTAGTGAGCAGTTTCAGTTCCTGTTGCCTTCATCTCATTTTATTGTCTTTGTTTATTGTTTATTTTCATTGTCATCTTTTGCTGTGGCCACCAAGCTGTGAGGTTACTGCGTCAGGTTATAGCATGCAGACGTGAGTCAGGTTATAGCATGCAGACGTGAGTCAGGTTATAGCATGCAGACGTGAGTCAGGTTATAGCATGCAGGCGTGAGTCAGGTTATAACATGCAGACGTGAGTCAGGTTATAGCATGCAGACGTGAGTCAGGTTATAACATGCAGGCGTGAGTCAGGTTATAACATGCAGGCGTGAGTCAGGTTATAACATGCAGACGTGAGTCAGGTTATAACATGCTGACGTGAGTCAGGTTATAGCATGCAGACGTGAGTCAGGTTATAACATGCTGACGTGAGTCAGGTTATAGCATGCAGACGTGAGTCAGGTTATAACATGCAGACGTGAGTCAGGTTATAGCATGCAGACGTGAGTCAGGTTATAGCATGCAGACGTGAGTCAGGTTATAACATGCAGACGTGAGTCAGGTTATAGCATGCAGACTTGAGTCAGGTTATAGCATGCAGACGTGAGTCAGGTTATAGCATGCAGACTTGAGTCAGGTTATAGCATGCAGACGTCAATCAGGTTATAGCATGCTGACATAGATTAAGGGTGTGCATATAGACCCTCGTCCCCAGTTATGGGAACCAGATGTCAGAAAAAGCCCATCAACATTCTACTTCTCAACATTTTCCCCTTTTCGTGTTTGGGACTGCTCTACATTCGTGAATATTTTTAGCGAGGCTGAGTCTCGGCACCCCTGCGGGTACCCAGAACGAGGGTAAAGGCAGTGCTCCCCCGCGGGCCGTTAAAAGGGCTGCTTCCCACAGAAGCGCCGGGGTAACGGAAGCGGAGGGAAGCCTCCGAAGTATAAACACAGAAGATCCCCTCTGAAGGTGCTGATGGATGCTCCTGTCGGCTCTGCTCAGGCTTCCTCCCCTCGTGTCCTCTGGGGGTAAGCGGCACTTCTCCAGTTCGGCGTGTTCCGTCGGGGGCACAGCTAATGGTAGCGCGGCCTGTGGTTTCCCCTCCGCAGAGAGAACGCGTGATGCGTTCAGCGGGGAGTGTGCTCTCCCGAAACCCCCCCCCCCCCCCCCCCCCTCCCGGTTCCCCCCGTTTGTACCTCCTTATAGTCCTTATAGTGCCGAATCTCATCCAGGTGACGGAGCGCGCCGAGCGCTCGCAGTTAAACGGGCGCAAAGGTCAGCCGTCTCCACCGGGCCCCGCCCGCGGGGTTCGGCCCCGCGATCGATACGCATGCTAATGCGCCATTGCGCCGCGAAGAAGCTGAAAAGAAGGCTCCCTTTTCTAATGCAGAAAGAATTGCTGCGAGATCGATCGGAGCGCTTTCCTTTTAATTTGGCCGGCCCCGACAAAGGAAGCTAAATACATTTGGCGCTGACCTCAATTTAAAAAAAAAACTCGGCGAGAATGAGAATGGAAACGTGGCAGGGCTCGTCGGCGACGGACTTGTCGCTCGCTGTCCGGGGGAAACGGTTGGGCGCGCGCAGCAGCCGCGTTTGTTCGCCGTGGCGCGGCGGTCGTTCCGCAGGTCTGCTGCCCGCTGCGCCCGCATGCATTGCTGCGCCTCCGGAGGAGAGACATGCGCGGCTGCACCAGGGCAACTGCCAGTCAAAGTGTGAACATGAAAATATAGTACGTGCTTAAACAAAAGGATCGGTTTGCTCGTTCCTCGAACTGCAGTCTGTGGTTGGCGGTGGGGGGTGGGGGGGGTGGGGGGGTGGTTGGGGGGGGGGGTTATCTGCCGTGATTTGATTTTTGAGCGGCCTGTTTTTTTCCTCCTCTTATTTCCGAATTTATTCTCGACCGATTGACACGTGACAAGTCATCCGACGCATCAGGTGAGAAAGCAGAATAGGGGCAGACCTGCGGCGCGCTCGGGTTACCTGGGTAACGGCGCCCAGGTGAGATTCCTTCGGAACTGAGCGCGCGGCTTGTGAACGACCTTTGCCTCCTCCTCCTCCTCCTCCTCCTCTTCCTCCAAGGGGGGGAACGAGCGTGGAAAATTATTCACGGCCTGTTCCGGACGGAGCGCATTTTTTTTTACGGCTCTCCCGTCTCATTTAATCCCCCACCGGCGAACGGTCATCCTCCGCCATTAATTGCTTCTCACCTTTGCGGCAGTCATCAGCCGGGAGACGTGACCACGAAAAGGCCGCCCCTCCTTTCCAATCCCCGCCCGCCGTCACCGCGGATACGCAGCGCGGCGGCGGCGGCGGCGGCTCGGAGGACGGGAGCGGCGGGGGAAACGAGCGGAGGGAGATCTCGCATGCATGTATTCAAATCTATGCAGCCCCCCAATCCTTTTCAAATATTAAAACGGAGTGTCATGCCTGAACAGCTCCGTGGAAAAAAAAAAAAAATAACAGAAATAAGAAAAACAGAAAAACATGAACTTAGTCATCAAACGGGAAAATTAATAGGGTTCGTAACCGTGTCTCTCATGACGGTTTTTAAAAAATGCAGGGGCCTCTTTCTCATTCGGCCACGGTCTCCAAAAATGTTTTTTTTTTTTAATACATGTAGATTGCCTGTCAAGTAAAATATCCTATTTCTGTGTTTTCATCATATTTTTGCAGTTGGAAACTTAATTTAAATCCTGTCTCCCCGTAAGAATGTAAACAGGCTTGTTAATTCAGCACCGGATGTTAAATCTCTTCGCATTTCCCTTAATGTGCTCGACAGTGTGTTTAAGAAGGAAGAGAAACGAAGGGGCTGGGAGAAACGGCTTCATAATGGCAGGTGTTATTATACAATATGACATTACCATATTTACATAACCCAACTTGTTTTCTCCGGGACGGATTTTTCTCTCTCCCCCCGTCTACATCTTGCCTTTTTTTTTTTTTTTTTTCTTTCTTTCTTTCTTTCTTTTTTTTTTTCCATTCCGGTGTATTGCATAAAACCAATTTTCGGGACGGCGTGTAGGGATTGGCGCGATAATGAAAAGGGAATTGGCGGGGTGAATGTTAAAGCGAGATAACCGCGGACTGGGGGAGAGAGCGCTCCTGAACGGCCGGTCTGGGGGGGGGGGGGGGGGGGCTAGCGCCGCCGACGCCGCCGTCCCCGCGCCACGCGCTGCCAGAACAGGGGGAAGCTAATTGGAAACAGATAGGGGCGAGTGACACCGCGCGTGTGTAGCATGTATAAATTAGCATTAGCATTAGCAACACGCTGGGGGGGGGGGGGGGGGGGGGGTGTGCGTGCGTGTGCGCGGAACGCGAGCAGATCACGGGAGTTCCGCGGAAACACTCGATTAGGACCGGCGGCTCCGAGCCTGGAGATGATCGTCGTCTTCCCAAAAGCCGTGGCGGTGTTTTACATTTTGATAACGTTCGTATTTCATTTTCTGACGGCGGTCTCCCGTTTGTTTCCTCCGACAAAATGCTACTGTGTATATATTGGAATTTACCGTTGCTATGGAGAACAAATTTACCGGGATCAATCGACAGATTGCGCCTTCCTTTTATGTTTTATTCAAATCCACATGTTTCTGCCAATAACACAGGGTCTGGGGAACGTTTGTTTTTTTTTTTTTATTGGAGCACTAGCTATCCATGGTGACTTGCAAGTTGCAGATTTGCTCATTTTGTTCATAGTACATTTTTGCAGCTGTGTTGGATGAATTCTCAAAGGGAGGCAAAAGTAAATAGGTTGCTTGCCTGTCTGCTTCATTCTGTCCATCCAGGACCTCACATTTGCATCCGCGTGCAGTCAAGCCGAAAGCTAAATCCGAAGGTGGGCAACAGTTAGTATTTTACAGGTTCCATGCTGAAAAGGAAATATGTTCCCCTTAGAACCCAACACATACGCTTTTGATACGATAGTACAACACATCAGGGAGGATGCCGCATGTGATTACTAACCGGCCGTTTGGATGAAATGGTTTCGCCCGAACCGGTTTAATTCCTGGGAAGTGGCGGGACGGATGGCAGGCAGGTTTTTGAAGGGCACTGCAGAAGGGCGACCCCCTTCTCTGTGCGCAGGAGAGATAAGGTTCTGTCACGGGGGTGTTTAGAGAGCCCCCGCCACCTCACGGACAGCCTCGGACCACACATTAGCCTGGTCATCACCCGCGTATCAGCCGCTGCGGGAGGATGTGACAGGCGCCCAATCGTCTGGGCCCGGCGTGTGATTCTCCTCTGCGCCGCTGATAAGTGCACCCATCTAATCCTCTGCCTGCGCTGCTGCCTGCGCTGCCTGCGCTGCCTGCGCGGGGGAAAGCCGACGAGCGGCCAGCGTCTCACAAGAGCCTCGCCTGTGTTACTACAGAATGCAGATCTGACACACACACACACGCACGCACACATGCGCACACACACACACACTCACACACGCGCACACACACACATGCACACACTCGCACACACACACACCCATACACAACACTCACACACACACGCACATGCATGCACACGCACACACACATGCAAGCTCGCACGCACACACGAGCATGCATGCACACACACACACGCACTGCACACACATTCACAAAGCGGTTTAGAAATTAGGGAAATGCATCAACCCTAACATTTTATTTGAAGTTTGTTTGGTAACATAACACTGTTGTTTCACAGTTGAATGCGCTCATTGGTGCAAAAGAGAGAGAGAGAGAGAGAGAGTGCTTTTACGACTGCGCACGACTGGTGTGAGAGGTGGCAGTCAGGCTTTGGGTTCTCCTGTGTTTATCCGCATGGTGTTCACCGAGTGGCCCACTGCTGGAGCTAGCGCTCCTGCTCACCAGCTGCTGGGGCTGCATCATTCACTCCCCCTTGTTCCCTCTTGATCACACCCTTTAATTAGCAGTCTAAAATCTGTCCCACACTCTGGCCCCCCCCCCCCCCCCCCCCCCACCCAAAGGGGACAGGAGTTTGTAAGAGGCAGGCCTGACTAATTGGGAGAGAGTTCTCTTCTACCTCTGCTCTTTGTGGAGGGAATGTAGGGCGGCAGCAAGGGGGTGCTGTGAGGCGGTCGTGGGGGCAGAGGGGTGTAGTTGAAAACCGACAGTGGATTCAGAACAGAGCGCTCTGGGGTTTGTGCTAATCTTCAGAAGCTAAGTGGTTCCACTGTGTCAAACTACAATTTACATACCGAGGTGAAACGTTCACTGGTCTGAGATCGGAATTTCAGCTTAACTGCCTCAGGCAAAAAAGCAGGCCTTGACCAGGCATTGACACGCTGATGAAGCAACATCTGAAGTAAGAGGGAGAGGAGGAACTGAGTTTACACTCCCGGCTGTGTATCAAATACAGGACCTATGGTCAGAACATCCCAGTGAGCCTCTAATGATTGCAGGCACACAGTTTCTTCAGGTGTGAGGCTGTAGCTCTGCAGAGCCGAGGGGGCCCTGGGGAACCTGGGGGGCGGGCCAAGTGCGGGGCCGTGGGGAACGCCGTCTCGGAGGGGGCTCAATCTGCAGCTGCTTCTCCCTTTAATCTGCTCTCACACTAATGTGGTCTGACCACATTTCCACCCCCCCTGCACCTGTGAGACATTCCCCTGTGTGAGGCTTGTAACCAACCTAGAAAAATAAAGCATTCTTCAATGTCATTTATCTAAATTGTGTAAAGCATTAACTAATTTATTTATGGATATCAGCATTTAACTAATAGCAATCTCGCACATGCTGCTGCTTGACTACGTTTTCAGGTCCTTATTTCAGTCAGGTACAACAGTGAGAGCGTTTATCTCCTGGGCTCCCAGCAGAATCTGACTGTGTGTTTATCTGAGATGCTGAAGCAGAATACAAATTGTTTGAGACTTGGATTTGCTTTCATCAGTGTGAGAGCGGTTTGGCATGTCTGCCTCTTTTCTCACTTGTTCTCCCTCTCTCTTACACACACACACACACACACACACACACACACACACACACACACACACACCCTCTCTCCCCCATGCTTCTCTCTCTCTCTCTCTTTCACACACACACACACACAAACACACACACACATACTCTCTCCCCCATCTCTTTCCCTCCCCCATTTTTCTCCCTCTCTCCCTCTCTCTCTCCCTCCCTCTCTCTCTCTCTCCACTCCCTCCCTCTCTCTCTCTTTCTCCCACTCCCTCTCTCTCTATCTATATCTCTCTCTCCCCCCCCCCTCTCTCTCTCTTCTTGAGGAGTCATCTGGCAATCCTCCAAGCAGACAGTCTCTGCCAATTTCCTCACCACCCACTCGTCACTTGGTTATGAGGAAGTCTTATTTGAATAATTCAATAATTATTTGTTGTCTCCTACATAATAAGCAGAACAGAAGAAGTGCTAATAGAGTGACATCTTTGGGGAAGTCAATACTCTTCATTGTATGGAGGAAGCATGTGCAACTGAAATGCACTCTTCAGGGATGCCACAAACAGAGTTCTTTTTTTATACCTTTATTTGGGGTCAGGAAGTATTTAACCAACACACACGAAAAAGGACAAGACATTAATTAAATAAAGTAAATGAGCATGTGAATAGTACAGTGATAATATTTCACAGTATGTCATTTTCGCATAGTTCTCCTAATTTTGCCCCAAATTGTTGCTTACAATCCATAGCAAATGTGTATATATGTACATACATATATAAATACATACATACCATATGTAAGTTACTTAGCTTGTTCTGTCAGATGTCAGCTGCATGCATTAATATATACCTTCCTACATTAATGCATACGATACATACATACATTCATACATGCATACACAATAAGGTCTGTGGATGTTCATGAGTAGCCGTGTCATTATATTTGGAAAGAGACGCTGCTGTTGAGTGTTTTGAATGTAAATTTTTGGCATTTTGAGCAACACAAATATTGGCCCCAGTGAGTTTCATTGTACCAGAGTGAGCTGCAGAGGATATTTAGAAAAAAGTTTCGAATCTCAGCAGAACAATCTGGAAGCACAAATAGCATTTTGGGTAAGTGGAAAAATAGCTTTATTTTATTTTTGGGTGAATTGCCCTTTTAAGACAAAAATCAATGGAGGCAGAGGGTCCCCTTGCCTTGTAGTTACCTTTTGAAATGTTAAAGGTTGAAGATAATAACTTTAACCACAGCTCTTGGGCCTTTTCTACATTGCCTTTAGCCATCCTATGAAAGTACTTTAAAAATGTAATTATTTGCTTGTTTCAAAAATAATGGCCATGTGACTTTATCAAAAGCTTTTTCTACATCCTGAGTAATCATGGTAACAGGTTCATTTTTGTTTAGGGATTCTGAGGTAATGTTTGGTGAATGTCTGACATTGCCATGTTTGGTTTAAATCTTGTTTGATAAGTATTAATTATTCTAGGCGTGAGTTTGGAGTCTTTTGCCTAGAGTTACTGAGAGACCCCCATTTAGAAGTCTTATTGGTCTGTAGAATGTGCATGTGGTTCGATATTCTTCTTTATGTTTAACTTATGATGACCACTGAAATCCAAGTTGTAGCCCGTGCTTAAATTTCTAGGGCCCAGTTGGATGGGTACAGGCAGGTTTTTAAAAGTCATCACTCCCTGAAGATCTGACTTGTTGCTTCACTGAGACTAATGGATTCAATCAGTTGATGCTATTTTCCTTGGTTACCTTTGGCAATTAACATTTTTGTAGAAAACATCTGTTTTTAGCTTGTCTGGCTTTGAATTGTATAGTTGC
The DNA here is from genome assembly GCA_025169545.1 of Anguilla japonica. Lineage (NCBI taxonomy): Eukaryota > Metazoa > Chordata > Actinopteri > Anguilliformes > Anguillidae > Anguilla > Anguilla japonica. Next base: position 7,641,728 of record CM045891.1, read on the forward strand.
TGTTATAAATGAATAATTTTTGATCTTCCAATTATTTTTTGTTTAAATTTAAAAATTTAAACAAAAATTTTACAAAACATGCTCTTTTATTTTAGTTTATTGATCTCTAAGCCCAGATTTTCAGTCCTCTTGGACCACTATCATATGATTTTTTTTATGGTGGAGAGTATTCCGTTTTCAATGATATGTGAAAGGAGTTCATTCAAGGCTGTTTTTTGTATTTTTTCCAAGCATTCAATTTCTTTATCATTCAAAGAGAATTCTTGTCCTTTGCACACCAAGACATCCAAGTATGGCATTCATAGTCACTAATAATACTGTATGTATGTTAATGGGCATTGCATTTTGTGGCAGTTGCTATATTTATTCTTTACTGGTTGTACTTTCACAATGGAAAAATAATTTTATTGTTATCAATGACATTGTTTGGGTGAGGTCGATGGTCTGTCGAACAAAACATTAACACATTTAAAGGTGGTGCTAAATGAGTGAAATTGGCTAGAAACAGACAGACTGTGTTTTGTCCTCTCCAAGCTCTTGTAGGGGAATTTTCTAGCAGCACAAACATTCTCAGGCTCTGAAAACAGTCAGTGGGGCAATAAGTGGAACTTGCAAAAAGCAGAGTGCAGGAGATTCTTTAATTCTTCTATAATCACAAAAATCGTTATGATTTTGCCATTAAATTCAAGACAATGATCATTTTTCCAGATGCTTCATGCATTCTGTTTTTCAGGCATGTTTAAAACATGTCACCGATCATTTGATAATAAGATAAACTATATTAGTCACTCGTGTCATGGGAAATGATTATAATGACTGCTCACATCTCACTGCAGAGGACTTTTTAGGCAGCGCAAATGACTGTGAAATTCTTACACAGGCTGTGACATCTGCAATGGCCCCATGCAATATCCATCATGGTTTAGGCACATAACATCAAAACGTTTTTTTTTTTTACAAACTACCGGAAAAGAGCCATAGAGCCCTTTCACACTTGTTTTGCATGCATCATTTCAATGACATTACTCAGATTTGAACAATTATAACAACCACCAAGATCCAAGTTTATGGAGTGTATCAAAGCTATGGAGCAATCAATGGAGAGCAGACAGTTTGCATGATGCACTGAGTAAAATTAAACAGAATTTTTTCATGTCCAGATCTGTGCTTCATTTTTCCAGATAGCAAAGGGAGAAAATTTAATTAGTTTTCTTCACCGTCAAGCAACACTTCTAATTTGCAGTTCATGCCACGTTGAACACTTGTTGTTTACTCACAGGTGGTGTTGTCATCGATGCATGTCAAAGGCTGGACTGCCTGTGTGTGAAGAGTTTCAAAGCATTTCATTCCCAGTTAGGGCGTGTGGAGATGTTTCTGCTCAAAAGCACAGTCAGAACCCCGAGCCTGCAGAACAGTTTCTGAACATACTAAAGGGCCCAGAGTGAACTGAAAGGCTGGCTTTGTTCTGAGCAGGACGATTCAGAAGGATACAAAGAAAAAGAAACACACTCAGAGAAATTTTCTAGTCTCACGCTCTCTCTCCCTGTGTGTGTGTGTGTGTGTTCGTGCGTGCGTGCGTGCGTGCGTGCGTGTGTGTGTTTGTGTTTGCACATGTGTGTATGTTTGTGTGCATGTGTGCGTGTGTGTGTAGCTTGTGTGCATGTGTGTATGTGTATGCGTGTGTACACGTATGTTGTGTGCGTGTGTACGTGTGTGCATGTGTGTTGTGTGCTTGTGTGTGTATGCATGTGTGCGTGTGTGTGTTTGAGTGTGTATGCATGTGTGCTTCTGTACATGTGTGTGCGTGCGTGTGTTTGCATAAGTATTCTCCAGCACTACGTGTTCATGTGCTCTATGCTGGCTGAGCGAAGTGGCATTCTTTCATATTCCATCTTAATAACTTCACTATGTACTGGACATCTTGCAGTACCCTCTTATTTACTGCACAAACAAATAGTTATTTCATGAATACACTTATCGTTATCTAATGATTTCTCTGAACATAATAAGGTAGAAGTGTTTCCTCATTAGAGGCATTCATAACTACACATTACTGCACGATTTGCTTTTCTTATCAAGATTCCTTGAAATTAGAAAACTGCACATGTTGGAGAAAAATCTGGGCATATATATATATATATATATATATACAGTACATGAAATAATGGGGCATTTCTTTTAAGAAATGACTGTAATACATTTATGTCACTGTAGAAACGACTTGCAGACTTCATAGAGATTGCATATCTTTCCTTGTGCCTTTGAAGGTCCTTTGTTCTGCTTGCGTGGATGGGTTTGTTTTTCCTCTCTCGCTGCTCCCCCATGTGCCAGCACTGCTGGTGATTAGGAGGCTCCATGTCTCCTGACACGGATCCGGTGGCTCATAATGGAAGCAGGACAGCTGTTCCATGGTTGTAACGACAGGCCTGGGACATGTGACACACGCCGAGGACCTGCCAGCCCCGGGCAGAGTCTGGCATATTCTCGCTGTCTGCTCCTCGGGTCCCCGGGGGAGCCGTGTAGCCGCTCACAAGAGGACAGGGCTGAGGGGATCCATCGCGGCGCGGCGAACGAGCTCACATCCACCCGTCCATCTCCCTGAAAACAGACAGAACGCACCGCCCAGTCCCCATCACATTCCCCCCCCCCCTGCACGTTCCTTATTATTCCGCCCGCACTACCCTGCATGTTCCTGAATTTTCCTACCGCACTACCCTGAACGTTCCTTAATATTCCCACCACAGTAGCCTGCACGTTCCTTAATATTCCCACCACAGTAGCCCGCACGTTCCTTAATATTCCTATCACAGTAGACTGCACATTTCTTGTAATTCCCACCACAGTACCCTGCCTGTTCCTGAATTTTCCTACCGCACTACCCTGCACGTTCCTGAATATTCCCACCACAGCAGCCTGCACCTTCTTGAATATTCCCATCACAGTAGCCTGCACGTTCTTGAATTTTCCCACCACAGTAGCCTGCACGTTCCTGAATATTCCCATTGAAGTAGAATGAATGTTCTCAGTATTCCGAACCTGGTACACTGCATGTTCCTGAATATTCCCATCACAGTACTCATCATTTTCCTTAATATCCCCATCACAAGCGATGTCTGTACCACTCTATTCCCAAAAGCAAAGCATCACATTTTCCCCTCTATTTCCTCAGAAACACACAGTCTATTCCCCTCTATGTCCAATGCAAAACATTGTTCAAAACATTGTGCATAAATATGTCACACAATGTGATGCATTATACATAACCCATGAAACCCTGTTCCTCCTTTCCATAGCTACACCCAGTATATCTTCTGTCTCTTCACATTACAGAACTTTCTGCATAACCTTGCAATTTGTAGGTGTCCTTTCTCTCATGGTTATGTGTGGACACTGCCGTTTGACTACAGTTTGACAGCAGCATAAAATATTTTAAAGTTTAATCCCACATATGCAACTCTGTTGGGACTCAAAGTATGTTGCGTTTATAAGGAATTGGATCATTTAATACAGAGAAAAATAAACTCAGCAGTGCGATACCAAAGCATTCTCAGAACATTTTCAAAAGTTCACTTAAAAGTTATCAAACATGGATGAAATAGTTTCAGAACTTTCTCCAATGACATGATTTTCTCATTTTCTCTCGGTGTAGAGCACAGTCCATTTTCTTTTCATCAAAAGTATTTTCAGAGTTCAGCGTACCATACTTCTTGTTTTTTTTTTTTTTGTTTTTTTTTTTTGGTCTGTGAAGGATCAGGTTAATAGGCATTATGGAGGTTCCCTGTGATTTTTTTGTACCGGCAAAGGTATTGTTACACAATGTGGACTAACTGGGAAAAAAGTGCTGTAATTTGAAAGTTATTGCTTTTTTAAGTGTGCTTCATTTTCATAACCATTGTTTTAATGATCACCAGAGATGAGTGTTGCTTTTTGCCCAGAGAACATGAAATCTGCTTGTAATACTGCTCTTTGTTCTTTCATTCTCTGATGTCTCATTGCTTTCCATATTTGGTAGCTACTGTCGTGAAAGACTTAAGATTAATTTCTGCAGACTCCAGATTTCAAGAAATCGTCAAGGACAGTCACCATCTTGTGGAGAAAGATACATGTTCTTTGAGTTCAGGCTTGTGTCTCAGGGCATGCTGTAACTCAAGCCTCACTGATACAACAGTATTATGCTCCATGTCTTCTGGCCAGAGAGTGAAACACAGACTCATGTTCTAGAATAGTCCAAAAATGCCAACAATGCTTACATATTGTAAAAATGCTTATGATAACAGATAACAAGGAGGATGATGGAAAAACATCAAAGAACGGATAGACATCAAGACAGAGAGGCAAGGTCCCAGCTGGCTGAAATAAAGGAGAAGAAGAGTTGAAGGAATCTTTGAATGGAATTCAGAATTCCTGTCACAGATAAACTACCTTCAATGTAATGTATGTTAACAAAAGCACTAACAGAATGTTCCAGAAGCATGCAGACATGGCCAGAGTCCATAAATCAATCGCATAAAAACACACTTTGAGGGGGAAAAAAAAGCTGAAAACAGAAACAGTGTTGCGGCATTTCTTTTGCATGCTGTACCATACTTGAATAATGCAACTGCGCTCTCAAGCAGACGGAAGCATTGCTCCTCACATTACCGACAGCTCATCAGTGGAAAATAGCATGTGAATTCCTCCTGGGTCTGCGGGGAAGGGGCAGCGCGTGATGGATCTCACTCTTCCCTCATCATCGCCTGATCACGGCTTTCATTTCAATCTCTTCCGCATCTACTCTTTTTAATAAGGATTGTTTTAATTAGGAGGAGTAGCCACCGCTTGTTTTCATTAAAGCGAATAGCTGGCACCAGTCAGCAGCCGAAACGATTTTGCTTGGCTTTGCACCTTCTCCTGGTGCGACGCCGCCGCCGTAATTAGTTTGGTCGGAGTCGGCGAGCGAGGGACGCGACTGTCCGCCACGACCGCCTCCTCCCGTCAAAACTAACAAACGAAATCCCGCGCGTCGGCCGAGGACAGAGCGCGCTGCGTAATTACGGGCGGACGCGGGCGGCCGCCGGTTCCCGGCTCAGCTGGGACTCGGTGGCTTTTTTTTTTTTTTTTTTCCGCAGGCGCAGCTCATGTCGGCGCGCGGCGATCGCACGAAATTGAATTGCGTCGGGCAGCGTGCGGGAGATGCTTTGTAATCCCGCGGGGTGCCGTGTAATTACGCGGTAATGCGCCTGCATTATGAAGTGCCTCCTCCTTATTGGATTACTCTCCGGCGGACGCGCCGGGCGGCTTGCGGATGCGCGCGGTGCCCTTGCGCTCTCTCCAGCTGCTTCTGACCCTTCTCTGATTCATGCAAAAGGGCCCTCTGCATGTTGGCCACTGATTGCTGCATCCTTCTAATGGCTCGTCATAATAATAATGATAATAATATCATTAATAATAATAATAATTAATAATAAAAAATAAATTGTGGTTGTGGTTGTTGTGGTTGTGGTTGTGGTTGTTGCTGTTGTTGTTGTTGTTGTTGTTGTTGTGGGGGGGCCTGTTGAAATTATATAGTAGCATGGAAAGCTCAGGCGGCGGCGGCGGCGGTGCATTCTGGGTAAGAGCTTGTGGCCACAGCCTGGGCGTCTGCGGGAGAACCGTTGATTCCTGCCCTCGGGAAAAACCCGGCGAGCCTCAATCCCCGCGTGTCCCCGCGGAGCCCGTGACAGACAGCCCCGCGCGCCAGATCCATTTTCGTACCGCCGCTCGCCCCGGCGCTCACCCGCGTCATGCTCCCCGACGTTTCGGCCCGCCTCGGTGACACTTTCATTACCCTTGAGGGATCGGTCCAGCGGAGGGCCTCGTTCCCACCTCGCCGGGCCCGGCGACGGGGATCATCCATTTTAATGAGGCACGCCGCAATCTCGCGGCGCCTTCCGCAGTAGATGAATTATCGGTATTCATTTAATCTAGCAATAATTATCTTTGAGGAGGCGCACTTTCCCCCTAACCCCCCCCCCCCCCATCCCCCCCCCCCCCCCCCCCCCCCACCATGCACTCTCAATATTTCAGTGCTCTCTCTCCAGCTCAGCTGCACCCAATTTGGAGACAGATGTGTTTTACGGTGCTGTTGCAGTAATCCAAGAGTGCTCTCAGAATTAAGCGAACCATTTTCCTAGATAGTACGAGATGATGGAGAAGTTCTGAAACCAGAGAGAGCAGCGCGTGTGTATTTATTGCGAAACGCGCGCAGGTAGACGCTGCGTGTGTGAGAATGCAGGGGCAGAGTGCTGTGGTCTCTCTCTGCTTCTTCAGCCGCCGGGTTATCAGGACTGGACAGGTTTGTAATGAACGAATGAAATGTGTCCGTTTCGTCATGTGTTCCGAGACCGTGGCCACTGGCCACGAAAACGGCCGTGGGTCCCAGCTGATTGGCTCCCTCGTTCAGCCTCGGCCTTGCCCCTCCTTCCTATGAAACTGCGCAGCACGACATCACCGTTTTCCATACCATGTATTGCTCGAATCCAAAGACTATACAGTGAAGGGATATATGAGAAAATATCAGCAAGTATAGACACTTTAAAAAATCATAAAATACAATTGGTATCTTTTCAAAAAAGACTGTGTGATAAATACCTTCAGTGACAGAGGGGAAAAAAGATCAGTGATTGAGTTATCGTGATTTGATCGAAGGTGACTTGCACAATTCTACATATTGGTATCTACCATTTCAGGACATATTTTCCCTTCAGTTTTCAAGATGTCTAAGATTGTTAAAATAGAAAAATATTGCAACTGAACTAATATTACAACATAGTACTTGCAGAGCATATATTTTATATCTGGATTAATTTTTTTACATTTCACAATCTTTTATTCTTTCAGTTGATTGTTTTCTCTCTAGAACCTTCCTTTTGTTTAATCTTCTCGACTTTTGGAATTCTTCCAGAAGCTCGGGGTGTTTTTGTTGTGTTCATCTAAAGGACAAAAGGAACATCATTATGCCATTTACATTACATTATGACAACACAGTTTTGAGTGAGAACATTTTAGTGTCGTAATAAAATATTTACTTTGCTGGACTCATCGTAAGTACACAACTATGCCAGGATATAACACAATAAGGCTTTAATGGCATTAATGTGCAAATGTATCATCTCACATAGCCGACTATCCAACAAGCATCGAAATGTTTTAGGTTTACTGTGCTTGTTCCTCCTTGGAGTTTTTGAAATGAGCAAATTAATTTTTACAGGTTCATCATCAGGGGAGGTCCTGACAGATAAATGAGTAAATCACTGGGGTCATGACTGTCAATCATTAAAAACTGCACATAATTACTGAGGAAAATGCAAATGACCATTCATATATTATCTGGGTCAGAGGTGTTTATGCAAAGTTCACTGGGCCTGTATCCAGCCTTTTTACTACGGGCAGCCTCTCTGGCTGGTAAATCATGGTCTAGCTGATTGTGTTTTGGTTTGGAAGCTACATGTTCTGCATATTAAAAAAGTGTACATCTGCATTTTAACTGATTGCCACAGACTCTGCCAAAGGGAACCTCAAAAACACCTGAAGTATAGTGACCGTATAAGCTATGGTCAGGGGCAAACACCACAGCTAGTTCACAAGTTAGATAGATACTGAATTTACAAGCAAATGGCAGGTATTTTAGGGGGAAAAAGAAATGCCTTTGCGTTAATGTGACACCTGCAACAATTTAATATTCTACAAAAAGTAAACTTTAGTTCTTGTAAATACTAGAAGAGATGAAATCTTTTAATAGGTCTGTTACTAGCCCTGTTTATTCATTTGCCTACAGGCAGGGCTGTCGCTGGGAGTGGTGATGATTCTAGGGAAGTATTTTTAAAAATATACTACTCAAATAAAAAATATACAGTGCAGGGATACATGTGAAAATATCAACAAATATAGACACTTAAAAGAATCATTAAATACAATAGGTGCCTTTAAAAAAAAAAAAAAAACTGGTAAATGCATGCAAAGTGACAGAAGGAAAAAAGATCAGTGGTTCATGTGAATCATGTGATTGCAGCAAAGATGACTCGCAATTCCATATGTGGGCTTCAGGCAGAATTGTCGCTAGTGGGGTGAAAGGTGGTGATGATTTAAGGGGTCACAGCTTGGGGGGGGCCCACTGTTGAAGAGGAAAATCTAATAAGATGGGACCCAGAGCTATATTCTTTCAGGGGGCCCTGAATTCCTAGCTATGTGCCTGGCTTCAGGTGTTCATTTTTGTTTCCATTGAGTCGGTTAGTGCCATTCACTGTTGTCCCCCTGTTGGCATAGTTTCTCCTGGTTTCCTCTGCTCCAGTGAATTAGCCGAGCCTGGACCAATAAACAGAGGCTCTCTCGCTCAGAACATGAAAGGAATTTTAAACCAATCAGCGATGGCCCTACAGACAGTTTTAAATTGAAGCATATTCATGCCCTCGTAGGACTCATCCCCTTTGAAATTTCAGCGATGAAATTGCACCAGATGTTCCTCTCACAACGCGGGGAGGCTGCTCGTATATTTTCCCCGTGTATTTTCAGACGTTCTTCGTTCAGATGATGAAAAAGCATTGGCCTTTCGTGGAGTGCCCACACTTTCAGCCGCAGCTGCTTCCGAAACCTCACCTTCCGGGAGCCTGCCAGGGAACAAAAGATAATTAATTTGCTGCTTTAAAGCACGTCTTCAGCGAGAGAATAAAGACGAGCGGGCAGTTACCAGAGGCTCTTCATCCTACTCAGCAAATTGGTGGTCCACATAGGTTCTGAATCCTCCTCTCCCATCCCGTATAATCGCACACAGACACACAAAACCGCCGCTGGTTTGTTAATGGAAATAGGACAGAATGAAGCATATCTCAAGTGGTTCATTTATCAAGGCCAACACTGAGAAAAACCGACTCTGATTTAGAATGAGTTTGGAATGATGGGGAATGTCAACTAAATTAATATCACGGGCGAAGTCGACCGTGACAGCGCAAATTGCAGCAAGAGCGATTCAAAAGTGCGCTCCTTGTCTTGTGTCTCGCTTTTGAGCCAGGGCCAAGTGGCGGAACTGGGCGGGCGGGGGGGGGGGGGGGTAATTGCGGTTTACTTCGGGGAAGGGGGCTCGACATGTAGGCGCATCAGCACCTGGCATTAAGTTGAAGACATCTGTTTCTCCCTGGGCTGTGCTCTGAGGACAAATAGAACCCTGAAGGTTTGTGACTGGCGGGAGATCGGTGTCCGCGGCTCGCTGCGCCCCCGATCGACCCGGGACCGACCCCGCTCCTGACCGAGGTGTCCTGTCCCGTGTCCAGGTCCTGAACGTGAGCCTGTCGGAGGGGGAGGCGGTGACCCTGGAGGACGTGGGCGGCCGCGAGCACTCCGTCCTGGCCAACGAGTCCGTCCTGATGAAGGGGCTGGTCGCGCGCAGCTCCAGCAATCAGATCTCCGTCCGCTTCCGGAGCGACCGCCCGCAGCCCGGCTCCTTCCTGCTGCGTTACCAAGGTGAGTCCCGTGCCCGAGCGCACAGCCTTTACGCCATCAACCGCCACGCGAGGCCTGTACGCCATCAACCGCCACGCGAGGCCTGTACGCCATCAACCGCCACGCGAGGCCTGTACGCCATCAACCGCCACGCGAGGCCTGTACGCCATCAACCGCCACGCGAGGCCTGTACGCCATCAACCGCCACGCGAGGCCTGTACGCAGGCTGGCGCGGACCAGGAAGTTCCCCGCACTTCCCAGCGTCGTCTCGTCCGGACAAAAAAAAAAAAAAAAAAAAAACAGGGCCCTGATTGGAGAGCGTTCAGCCGTCCCACAGACCCAGCACGGCCCCTCTCTCAGCTCCTCGCCACCCAGGGCGCTCCCCCACACAGACGGGGGTGTTTAACCGTCGTAAATATCGTTCGCCGCATCGGTCCCCGAAATGACGGCCGCCGTCGATGCCGTTGGCGGGAAGTGGCTGGGAGAATTACACGCTAATCGACATTTACCGAGCTGTCAGAGGGAGCTGCAGCAGCAGCGGACTGCTATGAGGCCTGTTATTCCCCCCCCCCCCCTGCCCCCCCCTTCACATTTCTATTTTAGCTTTCTGTTTTTCCAGCTCAAGCACCGCAGAGCCAAATTCTTTTGTTTCTGTAAGCTAATGAACTATGACAGGCTTGTAGCCGGGTAATGCAATCTTACATGGCACTAATGTGCCTGTTGAATAAGAAAGCAATTTCTGTATCTCTCACTCTCTCTTGCTCTCTCTCTCTCTCTCTCTCTCTGCCTGGGAGGTAATCTGTGCTGCACACTACACCGCCTGGAGGAGCTTTGCGGGTTAATGTGAAAGTCTCTCATCCTTCTGTTAAGCACATGTCAATTATCTGGCTCAGTTCAGCAATATCTCAATAACAAATTATTGTAATATTATGACACAAATTCCAATTTATCCAATTCTGTAGAGCCGCAGCTCAGACTCTATAAGACAATCCGTATTGCACAGGACAATAATACAGAGCAATGTACAAAAAGGAACATTTCAGACCAAATATCCAGATCATGTGGGAGACGCTGCAAAGAATTTCCTCATATCTTTGTCTACCAGAATAGTGTAATTCTGCAAAGCAAACATAGGCAATGAAATTTGAACAGTTAAATGTACTGAATATCCAGGCAGTTGCACGAGTATGCAGTCGCATTTCTGTCCAACACAGCATTTTGGAGGAACTGCAAACCAGCCTGACAGAAAGTCATCACAGGAAGATCAAGGATGTGAAACGATCCCTGCAAAGATTCCCAGAAGTGCTCATTCTGTGACTGCAGTGACTGATAAATTATGCCTACAGCTGCTAATTAGGGCATTGGAAACAAAGCTGTTCCAACATGTTCAGAAATAGATGTGCTGCTATTGTCTGCTTTTTTCTTTTTTTTTTTGCTGTCTGTAGCTTGGGTGCTTGGTGGTTAGAGAAGAACTCACAGCCAGCTTAATCACTTAAAAAGTGTGTGTGTGTGTGTGTGTGTGTGAGTGTGTGTGTCTTTGCGCGTGTGAAATAATTCTCATTTGGGTTCAGTTCTTATGTTGAACTGAAATGCCTTCGCTACATCTGTACTTTCTGCAGTGACAATTGCAGGTCAAGGTGTTTTACAAGAGGTGTTGGTTGTATTCTTGTAGAATGAATCCTAGACTACTTGGAACTAGTTTTATTACACACATAAAGTGTAGTGTTGTAGTAGTGAGATTATTACAGATAAGAATATGTTCTTCAACATTCAATCATGTTTATCCACATTAGTACAGTCTACCATGAGAATGCTGTTCTGTACATGTACCTTCTGTCACTCCTACTTATCTTTCTCAGAAAAAAAGTATATATATATATATATATATATATACAGGTATCTTCTTTTTCTGAGAAAGATAAGTAGGAGTGACAGAAGGTACATGTACAGAACAGCATTCTCATGGTAGACTGTACTAATGTGGATATATATATATATATATATATATATATATATATATACTGTGTAGTATTTGCACTACAGTGACCCTGTGTAGTTTGTCTTTGCACTATAGTGAGCCCATGCCCTTGATTTTAACTGTTCCATTGCTGAACTAAAAAAAACAACTTTTTTTCATTTTACCTAATAAACTGTGGACAGTTTTAATTTGCTTGGCTCTTTGGAGAGCATCTTTGAGTTTACTGATAGATCTCAAAAGACAACAAGCACGTCCTGAATTGTGTATGGATTGTATTACAGCCCTTCTCTTTCTTAGAAAGCCTGAATAGGAAAGCTGATATGTGGCATGACTAAGAGAAGACTGTTATTCTGTAGTCTTTGTGGTGCCAGTTCAATTGCAATGAAGGGCCTCTCCTTTCCATACTGTGAGTGGGTTTCACAACCCACCGGAGGCTGATGAATGATGTGAACTCAAAATTGGCAGCCCACCATGCCTCCCTCAGGAGGGGCATCCATTAAAGATTCAGCTCTCAATCACTCAGAACAAAGTAAGAGGACAGATCACCTTGCCACTCCCCTCTTGGGACTTAGTTAAGAGCAAACAAAACAGGATCTACCGCAAAAGACAGAGAATAAAGAGTCAAGGAGTGCGATTGCGCTAACACACTTGTGCAGAAATTCATCCCAGCAACACATGTACCAGTTATGATGTAGGCTACTTTCTCATGAAAACTGGGCTGTAAGGAGCTAATAGCACTAGTGAAAACTGGACTGTAAGGAACTAATAGCACTAGTGAAAACTGGGCAGTAAGGAACTAATAGCACTAGTGAAAACTGGGCTGTAAGGAACTAATAGCACTAGTGAAAACTGGGCAGTAAGGAACTAATAGCACTAGTGAAAACTGGGCAGTAAGGAACTAATAGCACTAGGAACTAATAGCAACTAATAGCACTAGTGAAAACTGGGCTGTAAGGAACTAAAGCACTAGTGAAAACTGGGCTGTAAGGAACTAATAGCGGGTAAGAACCCACTCCATATCTTTGTGTGCCCTTGGCTACTAATGGAGTATACCTAGTTCTTTTTCCTCCGTGGTGCCTGTTTGAATTGGGCTTTACACACGAGCAAGGCCGTATTTTTTCATATGAAGCTGCAGCCTGCTTGTGTGACCTGTCCAGATGTGCAGCTCAGCATGGCCAGACTCAGCCCTGTGTCCCTCTGGGGCCTGGGATCCATAGTGGGAGCGAGCAAGCCTGGGAGTCACAGCAGGATCAGATACGCATTTCTAACCATGTGGACGTTAGTACAGAGAGGCGTGACAGTGTACTGGGGCAATTTTCTGTCTTGTTTTGACAGGAGGCTGGGGTTATAACAGGGCAGTGACATACCTCCCCCCACCCCTGCCTAACAGATTCTAGTTGTTTTTTTACTCTCTCTCTCTCTCTCTCTCTCTCTCTCTCTCTCTCTCTCTCCTCCCTCCCAGTGTATTCTTATTTAAATGTATTGACATTGCCAGTGTGGATTTAAAGCATCTTTGTAAATTTGCAGAACATTTTTTTTTCCTCTCGCTCTCTCTCTGTTTCTCCTCTCTCTCTTTCTCCTCATCCTCACTACTTATTCTTGCTGATGGTCTATTGGGGCTCACCCCGGCCAGGACCTCCTGCACAGCCTGCTGCCTGCTGCTCTGCTCAGTTTAGCCTCCTCGTTTGAGTATTCATGTATTCCGTGCGAACAGAACTGTGTGCATATTAATACAGGAATGTCTAACCATGTCAAACTAAAGCTGAAAGTACAAAGAATTTTCTGAAACACACACAAAGGAGGAGGGATGCCTCCAGTCCTCCAGGGGGAAAGGGGTGGGGGGGGCGGGGGCGGTACAGAGTCAACTGATTTTCTTTTGGTTCCAGCTATTTTTAATGCATTGTCTCTGTTGGGATTCGATCACAGACCACAGGACCCATCCGTGCACCAGAACAGCGAACGGTTCCACCCGGTAGCCGAGTTCCAGCGCTTTCATTTGAGTTAAGTCGCTGCTGACTTCACATGGCATTCCCGGTGCGTAATGATCGCTAATGGGTTAGCCCTTTTTAAAATTACAGGACGCGGCCCTCGTTGTTTCAGTCTCCCCCGAAGCATTCAAGCCTCTTTTACCAACAATTGGAGGGTTATTAAATCACAAATACAGACGTGGGAAATAATCACCCAGAGTTATCAATTAAGGGAAGCGCGCAGGTACGGCCGCCGCACTCTCGCTTGATAATTAGGCGATAATAAGGTCATCTTTATTACCGCTGCATTAAATCTCAATGAAGGGAAGGCCTTGGAAACAAATTGACTCCTTGTTATCAAACATGAAATTAAAGTTCAGGCCCATTACGGCGGCGAGGCAGATAGAGGGCGTGATTGATCGCGGCGGCGAAGCGCGACTCGGGGCGCGGCGTTCGACAGCTCAGGACGACGCGTGGCGTTCGCCCCCCTATGCAAATGTCAGCATTTTTGCGTGGAAAAACGCAGCGGGGGCTTCACGCCGATTCCCTCCGGCTCGTGCAGATTGCAATCCTTCATACCGTTCATCCACGAGAGCAGAAAAAATTCAGTCTTCACTCACTCAGAGAAGAATGTTTTTTTTTCCAGACTGTTTTTTTTTTTTTTGCTTCCATCGCATTTGTTAAAGCACGCTAAAACAGATGGATTATTATTATTATTATTATTATTATTATTATTATTATTACATGGATGATGTAATAATGTTGTTTCTCTGTCTGAGTTTATTGTACTGTTTTTGGCATCACCTTTATTATTTCTCACCGTAAAGGTACAAAGCTTCGACAGTGTGAGCATTAGCAGAGCCTCAATGCTACCTCGTTGCTTTCGGAGTCTCTGTTGTACTCGGTTGCAGTGAGCGTATTAAATATTTTAAAATTCAGTTGTTGATATAATAATATGCAAATACAGATTAGCCCCCTGATTTGTGGGAAGCGCAGGTGGCCATAAATTTTGTTTAACAGCGCGGGTCTGGACGTTGCGAAGTCTCTTTTTCCGCTTCGTTAAACCTCTCAGCCTCCCTGCTTCGCCGCTGTTTCACGTTAGCTGCGAAAGACGCGAGGTTCACCCCCAAAATCCGTCTCCGGAATGTGCCTCTACCCACTGAGAGCAGGGCTCCTGAGGCAGCGCTCCTGTTCTACCCCCTCCTGTTCTACCCACGCTCCTGTTCTACCCACTGAGGCAGATCCTGTTCCTCTACCCACTGGCAGAGCTCCTGTTCTACCCACTGAGCAGAGCTCTCCTGTTGAGCTCCTGTTCTACCCACTGAGAGAGCAGAGCTCCTGTTCTACCTGCTGAGAGCAGAGCTCCTGTTCTACCCACTGAGAGCTGAGCTCCTGTTCTACCCACTGAGAGAGCAGAGCTCCTGTTCTACCTGCTGAGAGCAGAGCTCCTGTTCTACCTGCTGAGCTCCTGTTCTACCCACTGAGAGAGCAGAGCTCCTGTTCTACCTGCTGAGCTCCTGTTCTACCCACTGAGAGCAGAGCTCCTGTTCTACCCACTGGGAGCAGAGCTCCTGTTCTACCCACTGAGAGAGCAGAGCTCCTGTTCTACCCACTGAGAGCAGAGCTCCTGTTCTACCCACTGAGAGCAGAGCTCCTGTTCTACCTGCTGAGCTCCTGTTCTACCCACTGAGATTAGAGCTCCTGTTCTACCTGCTGAGCTCCTGTTCTACCCACTGAGAGCAGAGCTCCTGTTCTACCCACTGAGATTAGAGCTCCTGTTCTACCCACTGAGAGCAGAGCAGAGCTCCTGTTCTACCCACTGAGAGAGCAGAGCTCCTGTTCTACCTGCTTGGAGCACAGGAGCCTATGTGGCCTCTGTAATGCTTACAAGATTACAACATACAAATATCATCACTCGCATGACAGGCCCAGCTGGCAGCTGTGAAGTGTTTCGGGTGCGTTGGATCGGCGAGATTCTCGTTGCTTTGTTGCATCGGCTCGTGTCTTTTCCGTGCCGTTTCACCTTATTTCATAATTTGTGGAGATGGACAGGTCCGATTTTACGCTCATGAGGGGCAGGAGAATAATCATAACATTGGCTCCTCATCTGAGAACATCCCACGAGGCAGAAGCTGTTAGCTTCTTCAGCAGAACTAGATTAGAGGGGGATATTTCAATTTGCATTTGTCTCTTTGCTCTGCAAGAGCACCTTGTCCTTTATAATGGTGTGTGAAAAATCTGATCGGACAAGCATTTTAAAAAAGAGACAGATCTGTTTAAAGATGGATCTCAGCTCTGAGCAATTAATTTTCTCTAAATCACTTCCTCTTGCTACGATGACAGGGTGATGAATACTGCACTGGAAGCGTGGTGCAGGATGGTTACTGTGTGTGTGCGCTCGTGTGTGTGTGTGTGCGCGTGTACGTGTGTGTGTGTGTGCATGTGTGCACGTGTGCATGTGCATGCATGAGTGTGTGTGCATGCATGTGTGTGTGTGCGTGTGTGTGTGTGCATGTGTGCGTCTGCATATGTGTGCGTGTCTGCGTGTGTGTCTGTGTATGTGTGTGTGCATATGAGTGTGTGTTGTGTGTGTGTGTGTGTGTGTACGTGTGTGTGCATGTGTGTGTGCCTGCATGTGTGTGTATGTGTGTGTGCACGTGTGCATAAGTGTGCTTGCCTGTGTGTGTATGCATGTGTGTGTGTGTGTGTGTGTGTGTGTGTGTGTGCATATGTGTGCGTGCCTGTGTGCATGTTTGTGTGTGTGTATGTTTGTGCGTGCCTGTGTGTGTGTGTGTGTGTGTGTGTGTGTGCTTGAACTTTTATGCAATTGTTTGTCTGTACATTTTTAAAACTGCTGTGTATCTTTATGACCCCATATGGATTTCTCAAGCCCAACACCAGTGTTTAAGTGAGCTGGGAGGCCGATTGAGTAATGACTGCTTATTTTTCCCTACTGAGAACAGGACAGAGATATTAGGTGTAAATCGCATGTGGGTAATGATAATTCCCACCAAATATTGTAATTAAATGGCTGCAGATTCCACAAAATGTCATTCTTAGGTCTAATGATGTCCTCTATTAGGGAAATTGGTCTTGAACAAAATGGTTTGACTTTTCCAACTGACAGACTATTATAGTATTAGTCAGCATAACACTAAAGGGCATCTGAATTGGTAGAAAAATGAGGCAGAGAAGAAAAGGTTAAATAAAAATAATAATCACCACCATACATAATTATTTCAATGACCCAGAAAAGGTTGGCACAATTTATCAAGCTTGCATGGATTAATGTGTCTTATAAGGGGGTTGTTTATATGGATGTATGGATGTTTACTTGTTTTCATACTTTTGTTTATGCACACGCGTATGTGTAATTGTAAGCATGTATGTGTGCGTGCGTTACCCAAATCCTGACAGTCGTGAGCCGACCCCTGGCCTTCATCCTTGACATTCGGAAGCACCTGTCGTGTCCCATCTGACAGGTCAGTCAGGATGAGGAGCGATCTCCACGTATTTGCTCTTTAATTAGGTTTTTTTTTGGTTAGCATAACCTGCTATAACTCAGCCTTGTCTCTGGATCATCTTTCTATTATGCTCTCTGATCGGACCTCAGCGAGCCGGGCCTGATAATGAAACCGTGCCCTGCTGATTTCATTTCGGAGGCTGCCCTCATTTCGGACGCTGCTCTCTTCCTCTTCCGCCCGTGAGCGCTGGCGTCCCCGCGGTGTCGGTGGGGGGTCATTGTGCTACGGCGCTGTGATCCCTCGCCTGTCGGACCTCCGTGGGGCGGGGCCTCGGCCCGCTCGGCGGGACGTTCGGAGACGCCGTCCGCAGGAGCCGCAGAGCAGGGGACGATATTAGCCGAGGCACCTGAGGGGAACGTGAGAGCGACGGGATTGGCTGGAGCTCACCATTCTGCCCGCCTTTTTTTTTTTTTTCCCCTGTAACCATGGAAGTGCCTGCTAGCTTCAGGCTGCTCGTGGGCACACCTGCATTAGTGTGCTGCAGGCCAGCCATGCAGAATCCAATGCGGTTCTGTTTGCATTTTTCCCTTTTTGTTCTTGTTCATTCACCTTATCGTGAGTATATAACAAAACCTCATCACAAGTGTGTACTGTAAGCGAGAAGTCCAGAATATAAATTGTGTGGAGGACGTGAATGCAGTTTTTGAGGGCAGGGTGGTGTATGGAGAGGTGGTGCATGGCTGGGGGGTGTTGAGAGAGGAAGTGGGGGTGGGTGGGTGGGTGGGGGGTGGGGGGGGGGGGTTTGACAGAGACGAGCTCCCACTCGCTGTGGTATCCAGCACCTGCCACTCACTTTGCCTGCTCTGTCCTGACGGGCGCACGTGTCAGTGTCACCATGGTATCGCGTCGCGACAGACAGCTCTTCTGGAGAGCGCTGGGGGCGCCGGGCCGGGGGGGCGGGGGGGGGGGGGGGGGGGGATTTGGGTTAGCTACCAGCTTTATTAATTTGTCAGTCATGTGAATTCTCAAGGAGCCTGTCCTGTAGCTTGGGTTAGGGTGGGGGGGGGGGGGGGGGGGGGCTATTCCTGGTGTATGGAGGGTAAGGGGAGGCATGGCTCCTATGCCTGTAGCCAGATTCAAAGACAGCCACATTACATAGACTTGTGTGTCTGACATCACACTCCTCCTATCTGTGCTAACCTCTTATAGCCCCCTTCATTAAGATTCTTATCGGAGAGCCCCCCCCCCCCCCCCGCTAGCTACGCACCCTCCGCTTGTGAGCGTGTTCAGGACGAGCTCGCAGGGACATTCTGGATCGCACGGGCACGGGCGCCATGTACCTGCCAGGATTAGCATTGATAGCGCTGGAACGCTGGCAGGCTCTTTGTTCTGTATCGCCGACAGCCCGAACTGCTCTGACCTTTTCCGGGTTGGTTCCGACTCCCGCGGTTAGACGATCGGGAGCCCGCGATCTTTCGACGCCCGTAGTCCACGTCATGCTCTCCCCCGCAACGTCGCCTTCTTGTTTCTGTCCGCTTGCATGCGATTTTCATTTATCTGCCAGATCTGTTACCGCACCCGTTTCTGCTGACAGACACAAAAATGCAATATGTGTAATATTTGTAGGGGGAATTGTTGATAAGGACTGTTTTTTTGGGGGGGGGGGGGGGGAATTTAATAGAATTACAATTAAGCGTGTGGCCAAAAAGGGAACTTGTCTATGTGTTGACTGACAGCATACATTAGCCTTTGTATACAACGTTTGTGTTCATTTTTCAAGTCTAGTATTGAAAAGTGACGTTCCATTACGTTATTTAATATCGAGTACATTTTCAAACCTGTCGGGAACTTTCAAATTCTATCCAATCCAGACTATATTTTTTCAAGAAGAATGGTTAGAGCATTGCTGGGCTTGAAGTCCAGGGGTTCTAATCTCAGGTCAGATCCTGCTATTGAGGCCATTACCAAATATTCTTACTTTACCTCGACTGCACCAGGAAGGGAGCGTATCTATGTTCCCAGGGTCCTAGGACCCCTGGGAGAGCACATATGTAGAGCTGGGGAACATAGGACCCTGGGAACATAGGACCCTTTGTCATGTACCCATTATGTGCCATATAAATCTGGGGAACATAGGACCCTGGGAACATAGGGCCCTGGGAGCATAGGACCCTGGGAACATAGGACTCTGGGAACATAGGACCCTGGAAACATAGGAATGACCCCTACCAGGAGGACTCCAGCCATATAAATATGCCAAAAAAATTGAAGGAACTGTCAGCTTTGAAAGTCAGCTGGATTAGAGTGTTCGCTAAGTAAACATGTTATATAATTTATTATAGTTTAATAAGTGCCCATGGGCCTTGATCCAGAGCAGTGGGCTTAAAAAGGAGCAGGCAAATAAATATGCAGGGAGAACTGATTTTGTACGGCCAGTGCCTCTGACTTTTAATTGAATAAAACGGCGAAATAAAGCAAACAAAAGAGACCCTGAGACAGACACTGAAGTAGATTCCATATAGTTTAATTAAAGATGTGATTAATGATGAAGACTGTAATGGCGATGATAAAGCTCAGCCTATAAATAACTGGAACTGTAGGAGTGACCAGCCTAGCCTGCTGATCAGGAGGATGAAGGAACATTAATCCAGCTCTCTGTGTGTCTTCCTCTCTTGGGTCCCCCGCCAGTCACTCTCAGCTGTACGCTACATGGTGGATGGCCTTGAACAGAGACCCTGATGGGAAATGCATACACTTTCATCCCAACGGGCTCAATAGACTCCAGTCCACCCGCACGATGGCCTTGGACACTTGCTGCGTTCTGAGTAATGTAATGGCTTTACTTACAATGAAGGCGAACATGAATGCATCCACCGGGTTAGGTGAGCCACACTGACCAACCTGGTGATGTGTGTGGTTCTCTTTCTCAAACCAGTGAGTGCAGGTTTAACATTGATAAAGAACTAAATGTGCCAACCTGACTCCCTGAGATAGACTTCCTTGTTTTAGTCCAACTGAGGCTTGACTAGCTGAGATGGACTGCCTTGTTTTATGCCTGTTGTGGCTTGACTCGCTGAGATTGGCTTCCTTGTTTGAGTCCTACTGAGGCTTGACTCCCTCACATAGGCTTCCTTGTTTTAGTCCTATTGAGGCTTGACTCCCTTACATAGACTTCCTTGTTTTAGTCCTATTGAGGCTTGACTCCCTGAGATAGATTTCCTTGTTTTAGTCCTATTGAGGCTTGACTCTGAGATAGACATCCTTGTTTGTGTCCTGTTGAGGCTTGACTCCCTCAGATAAACTTCCTTGTTTTAGTGCTATTGAGGCTTGACACCCTGAGATGCAAGGCTGCCGCTGCTGCTGCTGTTGCGGCTGTAAGGGCCTACTTAAATAGCACTGGTACCAGCTAATTGAACTATGCAGCTGTGAAGGCACTCTTCTCCTCAGCTGCTCAATCAGGTGATTAATAACCACTACAGCTATAGTAACTAAAACATCACTGTGCTGTGGCAAAACGCCCAGCTAATTAACAATTACAAACCAAAACTGCACTAATGACATCTAAAACACACAATACTACAGCTACCCACTAAACAATGATAAGCAATGATGTAACACAGAGCATAAAATAACTACAATAGACCAGCACAGTCAAAATGAGTGTAATTTATATTATTATAAATTAAATTTTGCGGTGTCGTGAGAGGCTGGCGCATGCTGCGACAGTGTCTGTTATCCGGGCTGAGGAGTGTATGAGGGTGAATCGGCAGCATCGCGGCTCGGTCTGGGATGGAGAGCACACTCCTCTCCCACCAGCATAACGGAGATAGAGCTCCTCTCCCACCAGCGTAATGGGGGTTCAGTTGCAACCCTGCAGTTAGTATGCCAAGGCTGAGATACCAAAAAAAAAAAAAAATACCCCAAAGTTAAATTGAACACTGTGCCCCATCCGTGTCCTTGCAAAAAAATAGAAGGGCAACAGATGCTGGCCATTTATTGCAGACGCAGAGGTGCACAGACCCCAGCCTTGCACACTTGCACACACAGCAAGACTGAACGTCACTGCTACTGACCCCCGCGCAGAAGCTCTGCATCAGACAAGCACACACAGGTGCCTGCATTTCCACCAGAGAAGAGAGAACTCATCAAATTCCCAAAGTCATCTGTTAACGCTCGTATGAAGCTGGTCTCCATTGTGTGCCTATTGTGTGGAGAGTGCCAGGGAGGTGGTGTGTCTGCCCACATTCATCTTCAGTGGGAAGGTTTGCAATGGTGTTCACAAACACATACACAGACACACACACACAGGCATGAACACACACACACACGGACATAGGCACGCATATACAGACATGCACACACGCACACATACACACACACACACACAAACACACACATTTATCCACCATATACACAAACATTATTTCACATGCACATACACAAAAATACTCCCGTCCGTGTATACGAAAAACACAAATATGCTTATCCACCATACGCACAAACACACACGCATGTATCCCCCATATACAAAAGCATGCTTTCATGTACACAGACATACACAAAAATGCTCTTGTCCATGTATGCAGACACACACGCACACACACACACACACACACACTCAATCACTCAATCACTCCGTCAGCTACATAAATCCTGACTCTGAGTCACATATTCACATTTCTGTGGAATCAGAGCGGCGGATAAAGATAGGCAGATGGTGGTTCAATATGTGGGCTGAGTCCTATCTTTGCAAACACATGCACTTGTATGGAGTTCAGTGAGCACTTCCCTTCATTACAGTGCAATGACAAGGCTTACACAAATTGTTTGGGTACTGGATTAAATCCATTTCTCAACTTTAAATACTGACAAAAGCAGGTTGGCATGCTGACTTTGCATTTTATTGTGACTTTACTGACTTAGACCACACAATGCACTCGTGTTTAACAAATTCAATCCACGAGTACCTTAGTGTGGCTATGTCTCCTATCTACCGCACACAACCTTGAGGTCCCAAATACAAAAATGAATAACATATGCATTTTTTGGCCAACCTGTTCATTTCTGCAGATTTCTAACCTAATGATAAAGTTTAAATGTACTTGTATTATGTAATCATGTATTTGTATTTCAACCGGGGACTGCATGTTATTTCTTGCGTGCTTTTGATGGGGAGGAGGAAAAGAGAGAGAAAGTATGAGTTTGCAGAACTTGATTGAATAGGTATTACTGATTTAAGAGGACTTAAGACAGTTTGTCGAATGACCTGTCAAAGGTAGGATGGCTCGTGGCAGATCAGGGTCTCCTTGGGCGAGTGTTATATCTCCAGCAGCACCAGCCACAGTTCAGTGTTTCCAGAACATTCCATGAACGCTACCCAAATGGAATGCACTCTCATCGGTCAGCTGGAGAAACAGAATTTTGGTGTTATTTAATCGTAACTTACTGGTTGAATTTTTTCTGGTGCATGATCCAGACATTTTTGTACACAGCGTGTACTGTTACAGATGCAGTGTGAATCGGAGGTGTGTTTTTCTTGTAGGTGGACCTCCTTTTTTCCTGCAGCACAACTGAACTCGGTCAATATAACACCACCTGCTATCACTGCAAGGCTGTTAAATGTGTTGATTGGACTGTGTTCCTGTTAAATGCCTTGATTGGATTGTGAAGTCTGCATGTTGTTAGCATGTTAAAGGCTTCAGTGATTAATGGAATGGGGGGTCCAAAGATGGAGGAAAACATGTTTTTTTTTTTAGCATACTATAAAGCTACAGTACAGAGGTGGGGGGCGGGGAGGATGCTGGTAATGATTGTCCAAAGCATAGATGTGTTCCAAAATGAACGTATATTTCTACATTCATGTTTTTCTTGAATTAATCTTAGACTTAATCATGCATTCTTCATGTTAAAACCTTCGAGGGATTTTCCATGTTTATTAGAGATTCATTTTTTTTGCGCAAGTCACATAGCGAGTAATTCCTCTGAAGGCAAAACTTTTCCCTTAATCCTTTTAATTAAAACATTAGAAGTGGTGGCAAATTAAATAATAGCATGAAGGTTGAGTTATGCTTTCAATCATTTTCACATTATCGCATTTCGCATTATCCTCAGCAAAAGTGTTTTTATTCGTAATCAAACTATTACTGCAGTAAATACAAATGCAGCAGCATTTTGAATGTATTTAATAAATTAGGCTGAATCTCATTTATTTCACGTTCACATGTAAACACTGTAATTATGTAGAGGGTATTGGTAGTGAGATGATGTTTTATGTTGGTTGTGTCTTGTTTGGGTAGAAAAAATGTACCTCTTCTTTGGAGACATCACGCGTCTGTTTCAATGCCCACTACATGGTAACAATGATAAAGTGATAAGGCCAGACCAAGAAAAAACTCCCAACCTCTTGTGAAGCAGAAAATTGATTCCTTAACTTGTGCAAAGGTCTACCAACCTCTAGTAATTCATTAATTTAAAAAAAAGTTTTTTAAAAAATCTCTTTTTATTTGTGTAATTTGGTTTTTGTTTGACCTGAAATGAAGTGAAAGGCCTTGAAACAAACATTTGGCCTAATGTCCCTGTTGTTGATATGTCACTCTTTGTAAGATGGATGAAATCTCAAGTTTTGGTCCCTCCCAGCGTCCGATCAGGAATCAGTCCCACGGGAGACCGTGTGATGCAGCAATGCATCCACTGGGTTGCCAACTATGAACCCAAATCCTCCCATTGCAGCCAGGGCAGGGCTTGATTCCCCACCACAGCACTTCCTGTTCTGTAATCCCATCTCTATCTGTGATCCACTCGGCTTTCCCCCCGTCTAAATAACTTGAGAAGTACATACGGGGGCAGGCTGCTGGGCACTGCTTTAAAAGACTAAAAAAATCAATCCCAGATCGACGATGGAGGTCGATAAAGAATCTGGTTGTTTTCTGCGCAGTGTGTTTGTTCGAGCTTTTTTATTGGAGGGTGATTAGAAGGCCATCTGGCCACCGTGAGCTTCGGGGAAACGTCTGCAGCATCGGGAACATTAGCATTGCTGACATGGAGGAGGTGTCTCACTGTAACATCCCCGGGCGACGCCACTGCACGACTGACTCCACTGAAGTCAGGGGAAATGCATGGGGAAAAGTTCTTGAAAGAGGCAATCTGAAATCTGAAAGGCAAGTACATAATTAAGAGAGACGTTTGTGAAGAACAAGTGAAAGGGTGTCAGGATTGGTATCGTTAACATGGTAGCGAGGCAAAATTCACCGAGTATTCTAGAAGCCGGAGTTTATCTTGCCAGTATTCATTGTTCTGTGATCTTTGCCGGCGTTGTTCTACATTCTTCGCTGGCATTGTCAGTTTCCTTTCATATGGCCGCAAGTCAGAGGGGATGGAATTACAGTGATTAAATAGGGGTTTTCACCTTTCTCCTTCTCTTGCACTGTGTTGCATAGCTAAACCTTCCACAGGTATGGGGTGTGGCTAGAGGGGTGGCATGGGGCTGGCACCGGCTTGCCCTGCAATATAATTGGACACCCCTACCTGGTACTTAGACCCCCCCCCCCCCCCGGGCCCCCCCGTTGAAAAAAATCCTAGAATCACCACTGTTAACAGGGGTGAAAGAGGCGGCACAAGCCAGCCCCCTCGATCCAGAGGATCTCAGGTTTATGTTGTCAAAGTGTGGGGAAACTCACAGTAGCATTTAAATTGCAGGGAAATAATGTGGTAGACTCTTTATGTCAGTGTAAGTGGCTTTCATGCTTTGTGAATGTCTCATACAGTCAGTTGGGTAATTTAAACCCGGCATTAAGAATCATACGCGTTAAGGAATTCTCAACGCTTCTTTATTGCGAAGACAATTTTTTTTTTTGTTCGCCTGTCGTCGGTGGCAGTTGGGGGCTCCTGGCTGTGCAAACCCCGCAGTTCCCGAGGGAGCCTGTCTAGTCCCAGTCACCCGTCTATGGTGTTATTTTCGAGTTCCCCCCCCCCCAGTCGCACGGGGGAGGTTAATGCGAGGCGGCGTGAAATCCGATCGCGGAACGAACAAGACGTCCCGTACGCCCCGGCCCTCCCCGAACGAGCCCGTCACACACAATTATCTTCAACGAGGCTGATGAACGGAGCGCAATTGAATTCCCCCTGCGTTTCGTAATTAATGCTCAGGAAGGAGGAGGACGCATTTCTCATCGGGTCAGGTAAAGTATCGGAGGCCTAGCTGATGAGCCTTCCCCGTTAAAAGCGGGCTCGGGCTCCCTCTCGGCGCGACTCGCGTATTTCCGAAACCCCCCCGGGGCGCCGGCAGACCGGGAAGAGGCGTCTCCGCACGCGGGACGCGGCCCGGACGGGGCGGCGAGAAACAGGCCCCGAGATATCGCCTTCGATTTCGACGGGCTTTTAAAAAACGCCGTCCTGCTCCACGAACCGTGAACGCGCCGCCGTACCAACGCCCTGAGTTCGCTCACGTTCGTTCCTCGCTGTCGCTTCACGGATTATCAGATGGCTCCGACGTTTGCGCGCTGCCTCGCTGAGAGCTTCTGGTTCCATTCGACGGGTTGATAGCGCAGCTCTGGGGACTGCGCGAGTTGCCGCGGCGCGCCATCGGTCGGTCACGCCTATTACGCCCCGTGGAAGCCGGAAGAAGCGACGGGGTGATGTTGTCCTTCTCGTCGCCCGCGAGAAAGGAACCTTCATTTAACGTGCCCACGAGTCCAGTCCTCCCTGCCTTCCGATGAAACATTACCCTTAAGCGAAGATCGATAGCGTCATCCCTGAGAAAAGAAATTAAATCGAGAGGTTTACCGCGACGCAGCTGCGACGTATTGATATTTGTGCGGTTGGGTTAAACTCTCAATCGTAAAATGGTCAACTGCTCAATAAATGCTATTAAGGACAGTAACTGTGGACCAGTCGGCTCCCTTTAGGAGTGCGTCGTTCTGACAGTAGGCTGCGGGAAACAATCAGAATGCTCGTCTGCATGCTTGTTCGCTATTTTATTCATGCCTCATTGCTGTTGGTTTTAATTTCCGCTGAATGCATACAATTAAATTGATGGAAAGTTTGTATGGAATCAGCCCTCCCTTCATCCACTGGAGCTGGTGGGTAGGCTACGATCCGTCAAACGGCACTTACTTAAGCGCTCTCTGATCCGGTGGCGTGTGCATGATGACTCATGCATCGATGTTGCGCTGAAGAAGCAGCAGCGAGGCGGAGGCGAGTGGGCGGAGTTTGTGATTGCTGAGGTCTTCGGCGACTCTGGGCTTCGTTCTGGCGAGTGGGCGGAGTTTGTGATAGGTGAGGTCTTCAGCGACTGTGGGCTTTGGTCTGGCAAGTGGGTGGAGTTTGTGATAGGTGAGGTCTTCTGCCACTCTGGGCTTCAGTCTAGCGAGTGGGCGGAGTTTGTGATAGGTGAGGTCTTCTGCCACTCTGGGCTTCAGTCTAGCGAGTGGGCGGAGTTTGTGATAGGTGAGGTCTTCAGCGACTGTGGGCTTTGGTCTGGCAAGTGGGTGGAGTTTGTGATAGGTGAGGTCTTCAGCGACTGTGGGCTTTGGTCTGGCAAGTGGGCGGAGTTTGTGATAGGTGAGGTCTTCAGTGACTGTGGGCTTTGGTCTGGCTAGTGGGCGGAGTTTGTGATAGGTGAGGTCTTCAGCGACTGTGGGCTTTGGTCTGGCAAGTGGGTGGAGTTTGTGATAGGTGAGGTCTTCAGCGACTGTGGGCTTTGGTCTGGCAAGTGGGCGGAGTTTGTGATAGGTGAGGTCTTCAGTGACTGTGGGCTTTGGTCTGGCTAGTGGGCGGAGTTTGTGATAGGTGAGGTCTTCAGCGACTGTGGACTTCGGTCTGGCAAGTGGGCGGAGTTTGTGATAGGTGAGGTCTTCAGTGACTGTGGGCTTTGGTCTGGCTAGTGGGCGGAGTTTGAGATAGGCGAGGTCTTCAGTTACTCTTGGCTTCGGTCTCGTCATTAGTGTGGGTGAGCTTCCTCCACCCGCCGCACGGTTAGACAAGGCGGCGAGCTCTTCCTGAAAGCAAGACGTATATCACCGCTGCGGCATGACGGATTTTATACGGCCTCTTCTGGGGCAGATAATGGAGGACATTAATTTAGCATCTGTTGCCTGCAGCCTGACCGCCAGCTAATCTCCCCAACTCCAGTTGCCATGGCGTCATTACTTGTAATAGCAAAACAATCAAGCTTTATGGCCTATAAAGCCACTCGGCTACAATGGAATGGGAAGCAGCAAGCAACGGTGGTTTAATTCTCGGGGGGGAATTGGCTCGACGTTATGCTTCCCTTCAGCATCCGCACTGTATAAGTCCTGCTGGAATGGAAATGACAATGTAATAATGTTATAAGAAAAACCCCACGCAGCGGCCTGGCCCCACTGCTCTAATTCGCCGGCTATAAACTCTTTTTAAAAAAAGACGGAGGAGAGGGCAACGGGACCCCTGCTGTCTCGCTCATTGGCTGGTTTTTTTTTTTTAAATCGTTTTTTATCCCCAATTTTTTTTATTATTTCGCGGAAATGCTCAACCATCTCAATCCCGCAGAACCGGGAGAGTACATACAAAGGCGTCTCGTCTGAAGTGTACGCTGCCAGCTGCTGATTCCTCTCACTCTGAAAATCCAGGGGCAGATTTGCATAGAATTAGAGGAGTGTTCTTATCACAGCTGGCACAGGCAGACTGCAGTACCCCGATCCACCAGAGGTGCCGCTGGTGTACAGTAAGATGAAGTCAGCCCGACTGACTGAAAGCAGCACTGCCGGTAATTACACGCTGGCCTGCAGGGCTCCCAGCCTCAGTCAGCCCTGGTGCGGTCAGGGTACAGTAGCTCCCTGTTGGTGGTGAGGTCAGTCAGCCCTGGTGTGGTCAGGGTACAGTAGCTCCCTGTTGGTGGTGAGGTCAGTCAGCCCTGGTACAGTCAGGGTACAGCAGCTCTCTGTTGGTGGTGAGGTCAGTCAGCCCTGGTACAGTCAGGGTACAGAAGCTCCCTGTTGGTGGTGAGGTGAGGCCGGACTCAGGGAGGCAGGCTTTACTGTACCTCTGCGCGCTTCGCGGTTCCGCCTGGCCAGGTGGACTCCCCCAGAGCGTGGTTTCTCCAGGTAAGCGGCGCGCGTCCCGCTGACAGCTCTGGGAGCTGCGTTTCCCTGTGCCTTCTCACCACGGCTCCGGGACACAGAACCGCAGGGGGCCTCGCGCCAGGAGCCGCCAGGGAGGCGATGAGTTATGGCGCAGGGGCCTGGAGCCCGTGCCGTAAAGCTGGCGACACATTTGGCCTTACAGCTGTGTTCATTTGCAAGCTTTCGTTCCTTTCTGTTCTGCTTTTGTATTTCCCTTCAACCGACGGGAGCTTTTCCTCCACTGCCCTGCCTGGGCTCAGCAAAAAAAATAAGAACAGTTTTCCATAGCCCTTTCTTTTTGGTTCCTTCTTTAGAGTGCATGTTTTTGTTCTAAGCAAACACATTTTACAATATAAAACACATGTCGTGACGATAACAAAAACACAATGCCATAACCAGAGCCGTCGCTAGACTTTTGAGGGCCCTAGGCATCAAAATAATTGGGGGCCCCTATAAAACATTGGCACCCTCTGGTCCTTCTGCTTGGAAACCAAGGTCAAAGGCAGGCGAGAAGACGGGGCCCTAGGCGCAGTGCCTGATCTGCCCGGTGGGAGGGATGGCTCTGGCCATGACATCGCTGTGATATACTAACAGTGTTGCACAAGCATTATTTATGAGTCTGGAGGAGGAAGTGGATTGTGCTTCTACCCAAGATCCTTTTCAGGCTGTTCTCCCAGTCGGGTCAGCCACCTGTTGGTCAGCGCACTGTATTTTAGGCACGCACTGTGACTCAGACAGTACTGCTGGTCAGAGCACTGAGACTCAGACAGTACTGCTGGTCGGGGCACTGAGACTCAGACAGTACTGCTGGTCGGGGGACTGTGACTGAGACAGTACTGCTGGTCTGCACACTGTGACTCAGACAGTACTGCTGGTCGGGGCACTGAGACTCAGACAGTACTGCTGGTCTGCGCACTGAGACTCAGACAGTACTGCTGGTCTGCGCACTGTGACTCAGACAGTACTGCTGGTCAGTGCGCACTGAGACTCAGACAGTACTGCTGGTCTGCGCACTCTGATTCAGACAGTACTGTTGGTCTGTGCACTGAGACTCAGACAGTACTGCTGGTCTGCGCACTGAGACTCAGGCATTGCTGTTGGCGGGCGCCCCACATAGCGCAGTGCGATGTTCAGCCGTTCAGGGCATCGTGTGGACCGCGCCATTTCCCCAGCCCCCTCCGCCGCGACGCGGGTGTGTTCCCTCCGTCCTCTTGGCTCTTAAATGTAAGCACACTCACTTTCTGTGCTGCCGCGGCACATTCATCTGAGCCGTTTCACTCCTGACCTGTTTACCACAGTCCCAAGCTTACCGGGGGGAAAAATTGCTCCTATTCATCAAAGCACATGCCTCCCTCTGAAAATAGAGATCCCTAACTCTCCCTGCGCATGGGGGGGGGGGGGGGGGGGGGGAAGCGAAAAAAAAACAAAAAAACTAAAGCCCTCATTTTCTGTGACAGAGTCCACAGCTAACTCTGTGCCACAGGGGTAATGCCCAACATAGAACACGCTTCTCAAAAGAACAAAGAAAAAGGTGCAAAAAAAAAAAAAAATACTTTTGCCCAAAGCACGAAAAACCCGCTCTCCAGCGACGGGGGACAGGAAGGCACTGTGCTACGCGAGGTGTCGCAGGAAGTTAGCTTCAGTGCATATGGACCGAGCGGCTGTCGTTTCCATTGTGAGAGTACACACAGAGACGGCGCAGTGACTGATCCCGCTGCTTTTCCCTGTGAGCGAGCTACGCTCCTCCATCTCAAAGCCACTGTTTTGACACGGTGATGAATATACAGTTAGACAGTAATAAATTCTGAGCACGCTCCCAAACTGTACGTCCTGATGGATGATCTGAGAGGGCCTGTAATTTAAAAGCCCTGCCATCTGAACCCCTCTAATCAGGATATCTTAGCGCCTGGTCAGCCGTATGAAGGACAGTTATACTTTCTGTAGGAAATTCAAGATGTCGCCGGTAACTCAATCCTTACAGGCAGCCTTAATGGTGGTATTGACTAAAAATCAAGATGTGGCCTTCGTTTGTCTTAATGCGCATTGGACCTACGGAACTGTGCGTGATAAACACTGCCAGGTAAAGCGTGATTTATCGCCCTATTAAGGGCAGAGAAAGCATTATGAAGCCAGCAGTGGCCTCCAGCCACACAGCGGCATCAGAGCACCGCACTGCATTCCAATGGCCTCCAGCACACAGCGGCATCAGAGCACCGCACTGCATTCCAACGGCCTCCAGCCACACAGCGGCATCAGAGCACCACACTGCATTCCAATGGCCCTCAACGCAAGCCATTGTAGTCTGACTGAACCGAGCACAGACGCCGGCCTAGACATATTTCTCCCGCCCCCCCCCCCCCCCCCCCCCCCCCCCCCCTCCTCGTTTCTCTAAATACCATCTGTAAAAAACAGCCTCTCATTACCGTTCGGGTGCTCTTATTGAGTGTGACTGCAGTGGGTAAGCCTTCTCAATAATATCAAAATGTCCTCTAGCCCGGTGAGAGAACCTGTTGAAATTAAATTGCCTTCTGAAGTATCCTTTATTTTAATGCTCTCAATCTGACGGCGGCAGGCTGTAAAACGGCAGGCTTTAATGTCCATTTATATAATGCGGCGACGAAGAGTGGGATTTAAAAGGCGGTGATGATGCTGTTTGGATGGGCTTTTAGCTCGCTAAACTGCTTTATGTATCGACAAGGCTAATTCTACACACAGCTCTCGCCTGTACACAGAAAAGCCCCCAGCACTTCTCTCTCTCAGAAGCTGTTTGTGTGAGGGTTGTTAGCACTGTCTTGCTGTTTTTCATTTGGTGGAAAAGAGGGCTCCTTGCTTTACATCCTCCACCTGCTGTCTTCCCCGCTACCTAGCGCCATTTGGGCTCGCCGCATTCTGGAGGGAGCCTCTTTTGGCAGCGTCTGCCTACGAGCTAATGCCAGAGCCTTCCCAAGCCTGACAACGGCACTTTCGCTGTCTCTCGATGATTGCTCTCTCTCTCTCTCTCTCTCTCTCTCTCTCTCTCTCTCTCACACACACAGACTCTCTGTCCCTCTCTCTCTCTCACTCACTCGCTCGTTTGCTCTCTCTCTATTTTCTCATTTGCTCTCTATCTGTCTCGCTCTCTCTCTTACACACATTTCCTCTCTGGATGTGACACTTCTGTTGCGCTCTGATATTTCTGTCAGGAAAGCCCTTCCTTGGTGAGTGCTTCTCAGGCGAACAGCCTGGCAGATTCGAGCCTTTTTTCCCCCCCCAGTACTGGGTAACGAGCAGCAGGCGCTAATGCGGAGGGCCGATTGGACCGAGCCAGACACAGAGGGGCAGGGGGCGCGGGTCAGAGGCGGGGGGCGCACGGACAGGGGAGGGGGAGGGCTGTTTACGGCTCCCATTAGGAACGCAGCCGGCCTAATCTATCATCCCGGCCGCGTGATAATTGCACACGCCCGGAGTGGAGCCATCCATTTCAGGGGCGGGGATGGAGACGTCGCAGGACGTCCGGAGGCAATTGTCTTGCTCCGCTGGTCATCCCTTTTACAGGAGAGGGTCGCACTCCTGTGCTGCGTTAAAGAGAGGAACACACACACACATGCACACAAACACACATACACACACGTGTGTATACACATACACATGCATGCATAAACACACATGCACATACAAATATATACACGCACGCACGCACACACACACACGCGCGTGCATGCACATATACACATATGCCCATACACATACATGCTTATACATACACATGCACATACGCATATGTACACACGCACACATACATACACGCACACATGCGTATACACGTTTATGTGCACATATACACACACACACACATAATCGCACATGCACATACACATGTGCTGCAGAGGCCAAACAGAACTAAAGAGCTTATCACAGATCTCAAAACCCTGATACTCAGAAATCAGCATCTAAGTATCTGTTGATGAGATTCAGAAATGAAGCTCATCAAATGGCGCCGTGTCATATAATACTAACCCAGGAAGACCCCAGTTTAGGTCCCTTTTGAGAAATATCTGAAAGGCGGCTTTCAGAAGGAAAACATTCATCTGTCTTTTTTCAAATTTAATTAAGAAATATCAACGTGCACAATTGTTCTGGGAAAACATAATCAGTCCCCAAATCACAGACTGACAAATAAGCACCCTAAAGCAGAAAGTGATAATCATCTCCTTTTTCAAAGACCCCGAAAATCACCAGGTGATTTTTTTTTTAAAAAGACTTTCTCTGAAGCATTTACTATAAAATCCTCAAGTGCGCTAATGGTG
>CM045891.1:7676471-7693971 GCA_025169545.1 Anguilla japonica
TGGAGGTGTGACTCAAAACCTCTGGGGTTTGAGGGAGAAATAAACGGACTAAATGTCTTTTAGAATAATTACCCGTGTAACCCCCTCCATGCAAATGAACAGAGTGAAACAGGAGCCGTGGAGTCACAGTTTAGTCTCATTTGTAAAACGGGCGGCTGTGCCATTCGTGGGAAATAACTTAATGTGAGGCACATTGCTGCGCTTCAGCAGGCTTCCCGAGGACCTTGTCTCGTATTCGCCGCTTCGAGGGAAGAGACTCGCGGGCCCAGTGATTTAATGCAAGTGTCAATTCAATTCAGTTCGATTCAATTCGGTTCAGTTCAGTTCAACGTGCCTTTCCGTTTCGTTTTTGCGTCCAGGCTTCTCATAAAGGACGGGAACAACATCGACTCCCCGCCCGTGTACGACTCCTACGAGGTGGAGTACCTGCCCAACGAGGGCGTCGCCAGCACGGCCCGCCACCTCTTCGTGGAGTTCACCACCGACGGCGCGGGCACCTCGACCGGCGCCGCCCTGCGATACGAAGGTAGTGAGCCGGGCGCGGGGCTCCGCCCCTAGGCCCCCCCGCTCGCACGGCGCCGCCGCCGCTGCACGGCCCACAATCCTTTGCTGCCATTTCCATTTACCCCCCCCGGTTTCATTCGCACAAATAGCCCCTGTGTACAGGAAGCCAGAGATAAAGTCCTAATCCCCGATGCTGATTGCAAACAGAGCGGTTTAACCCTTTCGTCTCCCCCCCCTTCCCGTACCCTCAAATATGTCGGCCTGCCTCTCACGATCCCCTGGCGTCCCTGGCTTAGAACTTGGGTTTTATCTGCGAAAGGACAGCGGTAGAAATCGCATAGCACAATGGGAGGAAGAATGGTGGCACAGAGGCGATTTTTTTTGCACTGTGGTTTTCGGAGAGGAGACGCTGCTTTTCATAATGCCGAATCCTTATCCACTGCCGCCCGGCCACCCTGTCGGCTTCTTCAGAAAGACTTCAGTGTTTGGGAAGGAAAGCTTATGTGGTGACATGTCAGCTTCCCCCGGTCTGCTTGTGTTATGAGTCCCGAAATCCCATTATCCTTTATCGGATTGCTTAATCTTTTCAGGGATCACTAAAACTCTTGCTGGAGATATTACATCAAATCACTGCCTTAACAGTTGGTCTGCCTGTTCCAAGGTTCTTTGTGTGTGTGTGTGTGTGTGTGTGTTTTTAAAGCATGCCAGGTATGCAATTTGTTATCATTTTTACATGGGAAACAGCAAGTTCTGTCGCTCGTCTTTCTGTGGCTAAGACATGGGTCTTTGAGTTATTAAGTGCGTTTGGTCTTGTTTTAGGTTTGAAAGTTTACAGGAAAACAGGAAAACACCATAGAACCAAATTGTTTCAAATTATTAGACATTTCGTGAATCATGTCAAATTTCAATAAAAGTGTTAATTAAAGCCATTCTGCGAAAAGGAATTCCTCATCTTTTTTTTTTTTTTTTTTACAATTTATGCTGCTGTTTTAATTATGTTTTTATTTTGATTGAATTCCGACGCCTTTCTAAAGTGTGTGGGGTTTTTTAATTAAAGCATTTAGACGTTATTCTACAACAGGAAAATGCAGTTTGGCCTGGGGACAGTGTTAGTGTTAGTCGGTTAAAATTTTTTAATTACGTCGAGAATTCATCAGAGCGATCTTTTACGGCCGCAGCTGAATAATGCACGCGCAGGGAATCGGGCGTGGTGGCGGCTTTAAAGTCGTCTGGAACCCCCGGCTTGTGTTGTTGACACAGCATTGCGCTGTCGAGGAGGAAAGCGCCTCTGGTGCTAACATTCCCAGGCTAGCGCAGAAACTGAAGGAGTCCTCCTCTTGACCTTGACCTCTGACCCTCTCTCGCATACGCCGCGCTCCGCCTGGCTTCGGTTCCCTACAGGGCAAACGGAACTACATGCAAATTCCGCCTGGCGTCTCGCGTTAAAAAAATTGTTTTTTTTTTTTTTTCCTTCCCCCGTTCTCCGCAGCCAGACTCGTTCATATTCATGCCCTCTTCGGTTTTTAACATGTTTCGAGCGTGGCCTCCCCTGCTTTGAGTGAGCGAGACTGGGCCGGGCTCCCCTCACCTGCTGAACGCGCTGGCCCAGCGCTACGTGCACTAATGAGGAGTCAACAGCGAGCCAGGGCGACAGCTGCTAGCGTAGCGCCCAGGTCAGATATCTGGATGCGCAGCGCTATTAAAAGGAGGCAGTGGTGCCAACTGAGAAGTAGGTGAGAGGGTAATTAAAATGTAAAAAATAAAAAAATATTACTGTAGTGCTGCAGAGGTGTGCATTCAGAGGTGGAAAAATATATGTATCTTCTTCTTCTTTCGCGTCCTACGTCAGACTGTGCTTGCCCACGTCTTTACACGAAGCTGGGTCGGTAGGGTGTACCTGGCCAGGTCTTCTCTGGTGCGGGTCGCTGTCAGCAGTGGGCATCTTATGAGGTGGTCCATGGTCTGCGTCTCTGTTCTGCAGCCACACACGGTTGAGCTGGTGGTGGAATATCCCCATTTGTGAAGGTTCGCCTTACGTCTTCCCACTGCGACACTAAGACGGTTTAGGGGCTTTCCAGTCCTACGTTGAATACGTGTATTTATTCCACAGTAAACAGAGTGTGACAGCAGTAGATGCACACAAGGGAGGGAGTGAGGGGCTGAAAAACTAAATCAACAGGCTGCGTGTGTGTTCGAATTAGGGAGATATTTGGAAATGGATTCTGCTCGTAGCATCGAGCCGTTGGATTATTGTGTGTCCTTGGGCCTAATGAGGCTCCGTTAAATAACTGGAGGTTAAAATGTGTAACAGAGGAGAGACCTTTTTGCGACGCGGGTTCGCTTTTTTTCCCCCTTCCCCTTGCAGCGTTCGCTCGGGGGAACTGCTACGAGCCGTTCGTGAAGTACGGCAACTTCACCAGCAGCGACGGCGCCTACCAGGTGGGCGCGGTGGTGGAGTTCACCTGCGACCCCGGCTACACGCTGGAGCAGGGCTCCGTCATCATCGAGTGCATGGACCCGGAGAACCCCCAGTGGAACGAGACGGAGCCCGCCTGCAGAGGTGGGTACTGGCCCCCCCCCCCGTGGCCCCCCGTGGCCCCCCGCACCCCGTCCCTGTGCGGGACGTCCCGCGCCGCCATCGAATGCAGGGCTCCTCAACTCTCTGGGGCCCTCCATGCTCAGGGGTGAAGGTCCCCCCACTCTGCATTATGGCGCTTATGTGTGCAGATACATGCACTGCAGAGCTTTGTTTGTGTGGCCTTGTTTAGTAAAGTTTTATGCATTCACGTTATATTTGGTTCTAACCTTATGCTACGCGTTATGTCTCCCCGGGCGGGAGAGTCTGCTAAATAAATGAATGTAAATGTAGCTGCGGAAGGATGGACCGGTGCCTAGCCGCACTCCTGTAGAGCGCGGCGTCTGTGGCCGTGTGACGTTGCGCAGTGTGCTTTGAAAACTAATTCTGGCCTTACGCCGGCCAGGTTTTAAGCGATTTCACAGTCTCGCGGAGGAGCCGTAGTAAAATCTTTCCGGTCTTACCTCGGTCGGTGTGCGCCCCCGTCACGACTCACGATTCGGGTGAGATTGTATTAAGATGCCTCCAGCTGAGTTTGTGACAGGCCTTTCCTCATCTTTACCCTTCTGACAAAATAATATTATTGCGAGGTGTTAGACTTGGCTCGAAAGGTTTGTGTCGGTCGACAACGCGATTTGTAAGGTGCGCTGTCTTTAGCTCTGTCCGAATGGGATTAGTATTACAAGACAACGTTGGTAATGTACCAATTTTTTTATCATTGCACTTTCTTATAGAAATGTACCAAAAATAGCTGTA
Source organism: Anguilla japonica (assembly GCA_025169545.1). Classification (NCBI taxonomy): domain Eukaryota; kingdom Metazoa; phylum Chordata; class Actinopteri; order Anguilliformes; family Anguillidae; genus Anguilla; species Anguilla japonica. The sequence continues at coordinate 7,680,307 of CM045891.1, forward strand.
AAGCGCATCAAACATTGACACGTAGGTCCAGATGGTAATAGATTTATCAGAGGACCTCACAGAAATACTATTATTATAGTATTTCTGTATTGAAATTCAAGTATTTCAAGTATTCAAATAACACAGAATTATTTGCGTGCCTGGTCACTGACACGAGCGTTCCGAGTGTGATTTATACTGGCAAAAATTACAGTATCTGACCTCCCTAGTGAAACTAATCAGGGCTTTTGTCTGACATCAGCACACCGGTAGTGAGTTTCCGACAGGAAGAGGAGGCCTAAGATAAGAAAAAATCTCCGGAATAATCCTGTTTGAATCTTATGTGTGAAGCTTCATGAGTCTTTTCAGAATCTTTGAATCCTAGAAGTCATCCAGTGTATGGGAGGCATAAGTCGTTGTCAAAAATGGTGTAATATTGCAGGATCAAGGCTGCGTGATGAGGGCTTGTTTTATTTCTCAGCTTAAAAAAGAACCGTTTTCCTTTTTATAACTGTTTATGATGAATGTAGAGGTGACAAATGTTGCAAAAATCACTATTTGGTCAAAAAAAGAGTCAATGCCAGAATGTCATTCCTGAAGATCAGTCCTACCACTTACTTAAATTTCAGACTCATTATGTAAATGTGTGAAATAATTGTGTAAAAAATATTGGGACTAGTTGATCCTCCAGTGTGTTATGTCTGGTGCACACTACCAGCCCTTTCAAATCTTAAACCGATATTGAAAAAGAGGGAGACCCCACACACAATGAAAGACTTGACCAATTTTTTCAAAACACGCAGAACATTTGGCCTAGAGGGAGAATCACACACTAATGTTTATGCTCACGATCATGTGTTATGACCCTCTAAACATGGAATCTCTCAGAAACTTGCAGGATCCAATGTGACTTTAGAGCTCAACAAACTGTTGCAGATTCCATTACTGTTCCCCTCACACTACAGCATTTTGAGTTGTAAATATCAAACATGTTTGATATTTATAATTCAAAATCAAGGTGCATCTGAGCCAATCAGGAGGGTTAAGATTAAACATTGCTTCAACACATCTCTAAAGAACTGTAGAGTGACATCAACAGACTACTGCAACGCCTTCCAAGCAGCCTTTTTATTGTATTTTAGTTTTGTTGTTTTTACTATAATTAGTATAGTTTTTTTTTTTCCTTCCTTTCCTTTTTTCTTCTCTTTTGTTCTCTTTCACTCCCTTGTATTGTAGGTTGGTGCGGGGGACAGGAATGTTCTGAGTATTGTCCTTCGCTGTAATTTTAAAAAAGAGAGAAAAAAAACCAAGGAAAAAAAACAAAGAAACAAAGCCTTTTCTATCTGCAAACCATATGTTTTTCTAGTGGTGGTGCACAGGCTTGATTTAACATGTAAAATATTATTTTACAAAAAAAGGAGCTTTAAGATTCTGTCTTTAAACAGCCCACAGATAATTCCAAGAGCCCGACTGACGTGTGTGTGTATGTGTGTGTACCAGTGTGTGTGTGCAAGTGTGTGTGTGTGTGTGTGTGCATGCATGAGTGTGTCAGCTGATATGTATTACTATTATTATTATTATTGATAATAATAATAATAATAATAATAATAATGGGTGTGGCTGTATACGTGTTTTGGTGTTTTCCAATTGCTGGATGAACTCACCATTAATGGCTGGCCATATTTGACCAAAAACCCTTCAGCCAAGGGTTGGGTCAAACGTTTGGCGTTAAAAAGGAGAAATGGTTATGCTGAGGAAGGGGAGAGATGAGAATATGGTGTTATGAGTATGAATACACAGCTTAAGGGCATAAATGTTCGTGTGAGTGATTTTTTTTTTAGTCCTGTGAATTCAGTCGGATCAGGTGCGTTCTCTCCGATGCCCGAGGAACAGGAAGTGTTTCGTAACGCCTGGGATAACCAGCACAGGCCTCGCCCCCTCACCTGATGAGTCAGATAGAGCGTGACAGAAAGAGGCGTTCCCCCCTGGCCTCCTCACGCTGGCCCCGGCCCCGCGGAGTTCTCCTGCGCCTGTGTGAAAGGTGCGCGTGTTGTATGTGCTGTCGAGTCACTGTCTGGCAGCACGCGCGGTGTGTGTGTGTGTGTGTGTGTGTGTGTGTGTGTGTGTGTGTGTATGTGAAAGCCAGAGCTGTTTTCTCAGCTTTATTTCCGTGTGTCTCCGTGCTCCAGCCGTCTGCAGCGGAGAGATCACAGACTCGGCGGGGGTGATCCTGTCCCCCAACTGGCCCGAGGCCTACGACAAGGGCCAGGACTGCATCTGGGGCGTCCACGTGGAGGAGGACAAGAGAATCATGCTGGACATCCAAGTGTAAGTAAGCCGCTTTTTTTGGCAGCAGCACCGCGATCTATGAGAGCGGCAGCAGTGGCAGCAGCAGCAGCAGCAGCAGTGGCAGCAGCAGCAGCAGTGGCAGCAGTGGCAGCGCTAGCAGCAGTGGCAAGCGGCAGCCACGCAGTTAGCTGTCAACGCGCACTTTCAAGCCTTTGGATGAGAGCAGGCGCGAAAGCGCTCCTTTTTTTATTCCATGTAATGTAGCGTGGCCATCGAGCGCAGAGGGGGGGGCCGTTTGAAGCGGGGAGCGGCCGGCGAGCCGCCGACCGAAGCCTCGCTGCGGGGGAGCTGTGAGCGCCGGGGGGGCGGGAGGGAAACTCCCCCGCTCTGAGCGCTGCGGGAGGGAAACTCTCTGATGCTGCCGTTCGAAAAAGAAAAAAAAAGGAACCTTCTTCCCTTTCGTACGCTCCCTGTACGGACCGCACGCACGTTCCGGTATGTTCTCGGATTACCGGTCTTCCCAGAAAACCCCCCTCTGGCGCTCCCGAACCGTGGTTCTGCTGTCTTTTTGAAATGGATAATGCGGAGGCAGTGCCACTGCTTACACACCCGTGCGCCTGGTCATATTAATTCAGCTTTAAATGTACCCCCCCCCCCCCACGCGCCCCCCCACCCCCGCTCTGTAGTAAAGCCTCAGCCACTCGCCCGTCGCTCCTGGGCACCTTTTATCCAGAGCCTGAGCAGCCTGGCTAACTGCAGCTCTGGGGGTCTCTGGGTTTGTATGCGCAGTCACGCGCAATTTCAGGAGTCTTCCTCGTTCTGAAGGCCTCCCGTGGCTCGTATGATGTGTGCCACTGTACACTGGGCAGGGCTGCGGATGGAGGGGGGGGGGGGGGCAACTGGGACATTTCTGTCCGGTGATCAGGCCTGAGGGGGGGCGCAGGATACAGGGTGTAAATGTTTTTTAAATTTGTTACAAAATACATTAGGGGGGGCCCTGGAGCCCTGATGTTGGGTGTACTGCAAGTGTGTGCTACATGTACCTGTGCATGTGTATGTGACTGCATTTGCATCATTCCATTACATTACAGGCATTTAGCAGACGCTCTTATCCAGAATGGCTTACACAGCTTTTACATAGCAATTGCATTGCATCCATTTAAACAGCTGCATGTACAGTATATACTGAAGCAAGCAGGTCAAGTACCTTGATCAAGGATACAATGGCCAGATCCCGATCCCTGGGAATCGAACCTGCGAACCTTACCCATTATACTACACTGACCGCCAGCATTGTGTGTGTATGTGTGTATGTACACACATGTGTGCAGGTGTATATTGCAGCTGTACACATCACAGCTGCGATATTCACCTGCCAAAACAGTTCCGCCGGTTTGTCCGTTGTTTGTCTGCTCAGTGAGAAGTCTGGGTAGGATCCGCACGCTAGCCTTCTGTGGCGACGCTAGCACGTAGCGCCAGGGCTACCTGCGCTATCTTTGACCTTTTGCGCTGACCTTCTGTCTGAGAACCGCACCGCACCGTCAGATCCTCACACCTGTTCCTGAGCGAGGAGCGGAAAAGGAGGATGTGTTGCTTCGCCCGTCGGTTTGTTTCGGGGGGGCTTCCCGCAGACGAACGCGGCGGCGTACTGAGAAGCTCCTGTGCGCCGTGCCAGAACAGAGCGCAGGAAACAGGAAACACCGCGCGCTTTGTCTGCAGACCGACTCCACATCAAACAGGGAGCGTTTCAGGAGCTAACCGCTCCGTCTAGCACGGGATCACTTAGCACATGAATGGCGTGCGTTAAGTGCCGACGCGCGGACTCTAAAAAACAAACTCCCGAGGATCGTTCTGCCCGTAGATTGTTCTCGTCTGCGTCGTTTTGAGCCGAGCTGCGGAACGCGCGTTTTTGCAGATTGATGCGCCCGGTTGCCATGTTCAGCAGGAAACCCCTACTGCGTGAGTTTTTGGTAGATTTTTTTGAAGCGTTCAGTTATTTTTTGCTTTGTTGATATAAGACGCACGCGTTTTCACGTCACGCCTCTTTATTTTGTGTGTTTGTGTTGCTTTGGCAGTTCACGCGATGCCGGTGAATTCGGGAGGGGTCCTCCTCTTGCCGCAGGAGAAGCCGTCACGGTAACGCGCCTTCCCGCGACGCGCCCGGGCACCCGTGCGACTAGAGACGGCGTTCGGGGACGAGGGGGCGCGCGCACCGGCGTGACCCGAGGACGCCGAGCTTTGAAAATATTCGCGAGTTATTTGCGTTCAACGCGGACGGTGCCGTCCGACCGGAGAGATTAACGATCACTCACAGCTGGTGTTGCGCACGGCCGGGAGGAGGCGGGGAGCTTTTCGCCGTCTGCACGGCTCTGGGAAAGGACCTCACGCAGAGCGTCTGAAAAGTCCGAGTTCTAACGAGGGGCTTGTGAGACGCTGTGCGGCGGGAGTATTATCTTTTTACCTGCCAAACCCTTTTCCTCCATGCGCATGTTTTTCAGTCGTTTAACAAGTCTGAGAACCTTTCGCCTTCGGTGTTCGACGCGGAAGCGTTGAGTCTGTCTTTGCTGGAAAGGTTAAACTTAGAGCGTAATGCTTGAGCTTCTCTCACATTCGTCTGCAAATCCAAACGGGGCCAAAAAAAAAATAAAATGAACGCAGGCTTTCGAGCTTCCGTTCAGCCAATCGGCTGCGTCCGTGGTGGCCGTCTTATCTCCCACTCAGATGATAAGATGATCAAAGGCGGAATGGGAGAGCGCGCGCGCGGGCTGAAGTGCTGGGTAATTAAGTGAGAGTCGGGCAGATGGAATTGTGGGGGCTGCGGCTGGGTCGGCTCGGCTCGGCGGTCTGGCTCCCCTTCCCGTCCGAGCCGTCCGATTTGTCAAAACGGCATATGGAGTGTCGTCAGCGAGGCTCGTCAAACGAGGCGTGCAGACGGAGGGGAACAGGACCGGGTCAAAACGGCCGACCAATGGTGTAACTTCATCACTCAGCCGACCAATGGTGTAACTTCATCACTCAGCCGACCAATGGTGTAACTTCATAACTCGGCCGACCAATGGTGTAACTTCATAAATCAGCCGACCAATGGTGTAACTTCATAACTCGGCCGACCAATGGTGTAACTTCATAACTCGGCCGACCAATGGTGTAACTTCATAACTCAGCCGACGAATGGTTTAACTTAATCACTCACTCACTCACTCACTCACTCAGTCAGTCACAGACATTCGCGTTTGTAGGGCTGGCCCCCGCTGTTGCGGTCCGGCCAAGAACGACGCAGGACGGACCTGGCGTCCGCGGCGTCGCGTGATGAAGCCTTCGTCTGGATTCATTCACACTCCTCATTAGCCGTCTCAGCCTCGCGTCCCGTTACTGCCGTGGGAGAATGAGCAGCAGCTTTACTCTGTCAGGTGGGCGAGATGAGTGACTGATAAGTGGGGTAGACCAGCGCTCCTCTGTGTCCTCCTGGCCCTGATCAGCTTTTGGATCTTCACCAAAAGTTTTAACCGGAAGTATCAGCGATGATTAAGTGGCCGGATCATAAGGGCCAGTTTGGGAATTTGGCCAGGACGGCGGGAAACTCCTCGCTTCTCACAGTATTCCTGACCGGGCTCCCTCAGTTCCACCTGACATCACTGAGGTGTGGTGAGCATCCTGGAATGAAAGCATTTGGTGGACATCAAAGCTACTCACTGGTGGAGAGAGGGGAGCTTCCCCCTTCACTGAATGCTCACAAAAATGCTTTAAGATCATAAAAGACATTCTCTAACCTGAGCTCATAAAACCTGACTTCTCTAACCCTCAGTAACCTGAGCTCCTCACTCTTCAGTTACTCCTCAGTGAGCTCCTCACTCTTCAGTTACTCCTCACTGACCTGAGCTCCTCTCTCTTCAGTTACTCCTCATTCTCCTAAGCTCGTCACACTTATATGACTCCTCACTGTGAGGAGAAAGCTCCCTACCCACATGGGAGTCCTCTGTGCTCCTCCTCTGGCCTGTGCCCCAGGAGGTGAGACTCCGACCTCCTCGCGCGGAGTGAGCTTCGCTGCGTGTGCACGGCCTGGGATGCCCGGGGAGCGCGTCGCTCCGGAGCGCGCTCTCTCTCTCTCTCCCCCCGGTAATGAGAACGCTCTCACTCCCCCATAACCATTCATCAGCATACCCACGCTCGCAATTACAAGGGAACACGCCGCATAATGGCGGCTGATTAATTCGTTTAGCGCAGGAGCGGAGGCCCCCCCCCCCCCCCCCCCCCCGCTCATTACCCTACAGGCTGTGCCTGGCGACAGGTGAGAGCCGAAACACACCTGCGCGGGGGGCCCCGGCCTCGCCCGCGCTCCCGCACCTGCGTTCGTCAGGCCGCTCCTGCTGCTGGGGGGAAGTTCCCTAACGAGGGGCCGTGGAGCCTTCCCAAAACGAGCTCCGCCTCCCGCCGCACGCCGTCCCGATCCGCGCCTTCGCCAAATGACTGGCGGTATCCCGCGTGCTGAAAACAACAGGATGACAGGGAGAAGTTTCTAAGGTTAAAGTCAAGGAACAGGGAGCCATAAATACCCATGTTCTCCATCAGTAAACAGAGAGAATTGTGTCAGTCTGGTGTCTTGGATGACAGAGCCCTCTTGTGGAAGACGTGTGAATTGCAGGCTGATCGTTGCGCATCAGATCTGTCCCTGGAGGCCGGTAGTTCTGCTGTTTGTCTTTTCTACCTGATAGTTAATTGATCAATTAATGCCACTGACCATCCAGAGATTTACCTCACCTGCTGTCCCAGGTCTAAATCAGTGCTGATTAGAGGGGGAGAGTAAAGTAGTGCTGCTGGCCTCCAGGGCCAGATTTTAGGATCCCTGGCCTAGGATTTGTGACAGGGAAACCTTTGTGTTGTTCTAGAGGCAATGTTAATGTCAAGAGATATTACACTCATTTTTTATATTTATATTCTAATGTGAAAAGCACAATACCAATAAGCTATTTGGTAACCTGGTTACGAAATTTGAATCTTTAAGCACATATTACCTTGCTTCACACAACATGCAGAACTCTAAATCACACCCTCAAACCTTTAAGTATTAGTTTATTATATCTTCTCCTTAAAGTGCTGTTGGTGGTGGAGGTGATGGTGAGGGACATCTCCATGTCCATTTACCATGTCACCATGGTGAACAAAAAAGACACGTGACTGTGTAATATTCAGCCAATGATCAATGTAGAACATGCTAGAAGATGCTGTTGTCCAGAACAGTGCTGGAGCCAAGGTAAATGTGACAGGAAATACAATTGTTCTGCAGTTCCAGAAAATGGAAATGTGGCATCATGGGAGCCAGTGATTGGGCCGTGTGATCAGTTACACTTTTCTGAACTTGCCGTGCGATCATCCTGAAAATCCAAACGCTAGATTTGCATTCACCATTGTCCGGAAGCGTGTGAACTTCCGCCCTGTGTTTTGCGTTATGGGAGAGCTTTGCATCGCACACAGATTTAGTCGGTGCCATTTTGGCCTGGAGGTGGAGGGCGTGCATGCCCTCATCCTCCTGCATTCTGAGCCCTCTGCAGAGTCATTTTGGCCTGGAGGTGGAGGGCATGCCCCCATCCTCCTGCATTCTGAGCCCTCTGCAGAGTCATTTTGGCCTGGAGGTGAGGTGGATGGGAGCCCTGGAGTCATTTTTGCCCATGCCCTCATCCTCCTGCATTCTGAACCCATTTTGGCCTGGAGGTGGACAGAGCATTCTGAGCCCTCTGCAGAGTTTTTGGCCTGGAGGTGGGGAGGGTGGGCATGGCATTCTGAGCCCTCTGCAGAGTCATTTTGGCCTGGAGGTGGAGGGTGCATGCCCCCATCCTCCTGCATTCTGAGCCCTCTGCAGAGTCATTTTGGGCTGAAGGTGGAGGCTGAGCTCCCAGCACCATCCTGAGCAGGTCGTACTCGTCCAGGCCATGGCGGAGACAGGGGAAGGTGCTACTGAGCAGCAGACCCTGGGGATACGACCCTGCTAGAGGTGTTTTCCTTTGAGTACACAAGCTGTGCTGGTAGGGAGTAATTGTGCCTTAAGTACTTTAGAGAGACTTTATGAGTGGTGAAGTGCCACAGAACAATAAAATATATACTGTACCTAAGTTTGAACAAAATTATGTTAGTAGTAATTTTTTTATGATTCTAATTTGGACACATTTGGACACAAATTTATTTAATGTAAACAAATTATGCCTACGTACTTGATATTTCCATTATATGTTCGGTGTGTTATTTGGCAAAGATGACTTTGTTGTTTCAGTGATTAAAAAGAATATTTTGTACTTTGATGTTCTGCAATTATCAATTATTTTTTATGTGATTTGTCACATTTAATTCAATGAGTTTCAATTTGCACTGTTTCATACAGAGTAGTTTTGCATTTTTTTGATTCTTGGAAGAGTGTTACATAAAATACATTAAAAAAAAGAAATTATTTTAAAAAACCTTAAATACAAGTAAAGAATCATAATGTTGTTATTTCAGTAACACGGAATAGTGAGTCAAACTTTTTTTCTACATGAGTCACACACATAAAAGGGCACTGTAGTTACTGTAGACTGGGTGCTATAAATACATACAAAGTCTACATTTTTTATTAACAGATTGGAGCAAGCACCTAAAGTAAAACATTTGTGAGGAAATAAAAATTGCTTATATTTACTTGGAAGTCAAGGTTAATGAGGTTAAGTGTCAATACATTACAAGATTATGTGTGGTCAAGAAAAGCTATGTGTTAGTTTTAATGCTGTACCATCATGATTCCTATGTTTACACAAAGCCTAACCTTCACATCGCAGGCTGGGGCAGATGGGCTAAGGCTCAAATTTAGGCTGAGGCCTCTGGTACCTCAAGAGCCGTGGCTGCCCTCTCTCTTATGGACGTTTTTTGGAGGCGGACCTGAATATGGGACAGTGTGGATGTGGCCTGGGTTACTCCGCACTAACCTGAGCTCCTCACTGGCCAGAGAGGGGAGCAGATCCTGGCAGGACGTATTATTGATGAAGTTTCTCCTCGCTTTCTTTCGCCAGGCAGCCAGCCAAAGCCCCAGGGCTGTTGTTTTTTTTTTCTTTAACCAATGGCTACCTTTCTAATTAAAAAGAGAAACAGACAAACAAGAAAACCTCATTTAAATTAATTGTTCGGGATAGCTCCATCCCATTAGTGCCCCCCCCCCCCCCCCGAAGCGAGGCGCGCACGGTCCAGCGGAGATCCAATTCCGCGCCGGGCTCGCTCGCCGACGCCTTCGGGAAGCTAACGGAGCCCGACGGCGGGACGGGGGGCCCCCGGGGCCCGACAGCTCCCGTTAGGGCCCGGTCGCTCACGCCGAGGAGCCGTCGCCACCGGGAAACGGCCGCCAGAAGGCACGGCCCGCTTCAGGGCCGGCGCGCGGAGAGTCCGTTTCAGCACCGCGGACAGCTCCCAGAACCCGGGAGTCAGCCTGCGGGGCCCCACGTCCTGCATCTTCACTGGCGATTGGTACATGGTAAATGGGCTGCATTTATATAGCGCTTTTATCCAAAGCACTTTACAATTGATGCCTCTCATTCACCAGAGCAGTTAGGGGGTTAGGTGTCTTGCTCACGGACACTTCGACACGCCCAGGGCGTAGGGGATCGAACCGGCAACCCTCCACTGCCAGACAAGCGCTCTTACCTCCTGAGCTGTGTCACCCCCCCGTGTGTGTTTGCACACTCGCACAGGGTCTGGAACGCAGAGTCGGGACTTCTGTCCAATCAGACGACCGATTTCATCCCAGTCGCACGATGTAATAATTTAACCCGACTCATAGAGACCTGGGGAGAGAAGCACACGCCCTCAGTCTTTTTTAAGACGGGAGTTTCCCCCGGTTCCCCCCCCCCCCCCCCGCAGCGGGCTGAGCCGGGATTAGGGCCGGGCCCGATCCAGAGGCCCTCTTTTACGATGCGCCGTGTGCGTGTTTGGGAGAGGCGCTCCCGCGCCAGCGCGGGATGGGAGCTCAAAGCCCGGAAACAGGCGGAAAACAAGATTACGGCAGCAGGGAGGGGCGGCGGCGGCGCTCCCGGGCACCGCGCCTATTACCGCCATTTACGGAGTGTGGGGAGGCGGCGGGCGCGCTGCGGAGATCCGCGCCGAGCCTCTCCCTCCCAGCGAGAGGGCGAGATGAAGTTGCCCAGGTCCCTGTTTCATTTGTTATGCTTCTTGTTTCACGCTTTCCTGAGCAGCTGTTTCTGCATGTTTTTCACAGGGGGTGGGGGTGGGGGGGGGAGGTGTGGGGGGGGGGGGGGAGCTCTGCGGCTGCAGTTCGGTCTCTAAAAGCATTCTCAATTACTCTGACAGTCCTGAGAGGGCTGCGTGTGTGTGTGTGTGCACGTATGTGTGTGTGTCTGTGTTTGTGTGTGTGTGTGTGTGTTTGTGTGTGTCTGTGTGTGTCTGTGTGTTTCTGTGTTTGTGTGTGTGTGTGTGTGTGTGTGTGTGTCTGTGTTTATGTGTGTGTGTAAGTGTGTGTGTGTGCCTATGTGTGTTTGTGTGTGCGTGTGTGCTTGTGCGTGTGTGAGTGCATGGCTGTGTGTGTGTATGCGCATGTGTGCTTGTGTGTGTGTGTGTGTGTGTGTATGTGTGTGTGTGAGGGCACATTCCCTCACCCCCATAGTCCTACTCTCTTGGTATGCACCACAGCATGCCTCCCAGGCGTCCTGCTGCAGCTGGGTGACATAGGAGGAGGCGGCCATTATCCCCATGCTCTTCAGTCCTACAGCGTGGGGACGGTCCCCACAAACGCTGGATTGCGTCTAAACTTATCGCGTGTGTGTCTGTGCCAGCGTGCGTGTGTGTTCTGCTGTTTCTACATAGGAACTTATGTTTATTTTTTTTCCAAACCATTAATAAGCCAACCGGTAGCTCGGCACAAAATAATTTAAAAAAAATGACAGTTCTGTTTGTCGGTGTGTCCTGCTTGGTGTCAGAAGCGGCTGTGCTTCTGAGGGAGGAGTGGAGAGGCAGTTTGTTCTGCGCCCGCAGGCCGGAGGGGGTGACTCACTCGGCTTCGTAGCTCCGCTGCCCCCCTCGGTCCCTCTCCGCCGGTCGTTCTCGCGCTCGGGCGTGCGCTGGAGGACCTGGTGCGGCTGCAATTGAGCTGCGAGCGCCCCTGCGCCGGGAGCGTTAGCATCCCGCTCGCGCAGCCGGCTCCCGTGGCAACCGCTTCCCTTAAGCGCACCTGCCCAGGTGATTGAGGCGTCGTCGCCTCGGCCCTCGGGGGCGAGCCCGTCCGCAAGCGTCTTCGAGTCCGTGCGCTTGAAACGCACGTGCGAAGCGCCATCTTTTTTTTTTTTCTTCCTTCCCCGTATTTATTTTGCGGTTAAAACCCCGCCGAGACGTAAAAAATCTCTTTCTCGCGCGAGAAATCGAGGGTGATAAAAAAAAAAAAAGAGAGCATTAAATATTTACTTATAAATCTCAAATGGTATAAAGCAAATAGGACTTGGAGACAGTGCGACAGCGTACGAGAGAACGGAAAGCAGGAGCCAAGCGCTGCGTAATGAGCGCATTATGCAGGAATAAAAAACCGAGTCTGGCTTAAAATAAGGCCAGTCAAGACTGTAAGCATTTCAAAGACGCAGTAAAGTACATTCACTTCTGCCGCACTCTGTGCTGAGCACAGCTTGAAGTAAGGGCTTCTTTTTATCGAGGGCTCATTGAACTCACACCGGGGAAGTGCCATCCAGTTTCACTTTACTTTCAAGGACGCGAGCGGCAGAGCCGGGCCGATTGGGGGGAGGGGCCCGGCGCGGGGGGGTGTGGCCTCGCCTGTACGCTGCACCGAGGAAGCTGATTAGAAATGGGATTTGCCGGCAGAGCAATCAGGCGGGTGGATTAATTTGTGCACAAAGAGGGAAAAAATCTAAATGACCATTAAAGAGTCAGTCCTCTGGGTAGCCATCCTTCAACAAGTCGTGCGCACCCGTTCATGTAAATGCAATCTGGATGCAGAATAAATCTTGTGGCGGGTTTGGGAGACAAGTGATGGATCGGTACCGGAGGATTGCCTTTTACCCGTAGCTGACTGTGTGTGTGTGTGGGGGGGGGGGGGGACTCTCCCCCTCCCCTCCCCTCCCCTCCCCCTCATGAGCTTTGTAGCACACACTTGGTGCATATTAATGCGGCCGATCCACAGAATCGCTGGAAAATCCCAGCACAAAAGGCTCTCCATCTCCCCTTCAAGGTGCACGCACGCCGGCGGAGTTCACTGTGCTGAACCAGCCCTGGGAGGGAGGGAGGGAGGGAAGGAGGGAGCGACGGAGCATTTCCCTTTTTTCACTTCTTTTTTTTTTGTTTCTGCCTGCGCTTTGAGTGCGCACCCCCGTTTCTCTGCCTCTCTGCACACGCCTCGGGACGGGAAGGGAGCCCCAAACTTCATCATCTCTAAAGGTTAATGCCTTCAGAGAGACGCGGGGCAGCCGCACTGAAAAGTCAAGCTGCGACCGCCTTCCCCTTTTATTACAGCCCAGAGATTATAATTCTGTCACAGAATGGTGAATGTGGCAGCGGGATACTGACCTGTGAGCAGGCTCTCCTCGCTTTATCGAGGCACGGCCGTCGCGCGCTGACACTGTTTTTATTACCTTCCAGATATTTCATTTCATACGTGTCTTTTTTTCATTTGAGCTCGTTTGTTACGGAAGGCGGTGTCCCGTACATATTCGAAACAAATAAAGCTACGTTCATTTTCTTGCTTCTGAGGCACCTCTGCCATCTTCGGTGATGAAATACGTGAGAAGTGACAAGCTTCCACGCTTGCGAATGCGATGCTGTATTTTAATGGCCCACATGTATTCCCGAACCATTTGGACAGTCTAGAAGCTCCCCGTGTTTGCTTTCAGTTCTCACAAAATTACTGTGAATTGTAAGCATTCCGCAGTAATACAGAGAAGAAAGTAAACGACTGAATATTAACTCAAAAGAAAGAGAAATCCTCCATGCATTCATTATGTGCGTGGCAGACATAACACGGTGGACTCAGTGACTCCGCCCTCTTTGGAACCTTGAGAAATGAGTGCTGAAGGCGGTTGGCTCACTGGTCATAAATAAACGGAGGGAAAGGATTTCCATCGCTTCTGACAAATGCCCACCATTTCCACCTGTCCCTCACTCTATCAGCCACCATCAATAGTTAATTAGAGCCAAGCAGGGGTCAACTGTCCCTTCCCCCTCTGGGGGGATGAAAATAGTCCTTCAGAGTTAATCCATGACTGTCTCATCCTTTTCTTATTTTGCTAATGAGATGGGGGTGACATTTCTTGAAATTACACATTTATGAGAAGCCTCAGAAAGTCTTGGAGAACAGTAAATTAATGATGAATTATTCAGCATTTATTTCTGAATGAAATAGGTCCGATCTGAACGAGACACAGGATT
>CM045891.1:7698971-7703971 GCA_025169545.1 Anguilla japonica
GAGCCAAAGAGGAATACCAGGTTAAAGTGATGCGGTTTATTATACGGTGTGTTTAATATTTGTGATATTCAGTGGTGCACTGCAATATCTGAGAAGAGAAATGGCTGTACGCGAATGGCATGCAGCTCCTCGAACCATTCCATTTTCCCCCCGATGTACCCGAGGATCAAAGAAAAACCTCAGATCGTCAAAGAACGACGCAATCACAACAGAACAGCAGTAACATCAATGACCCTGCTTGCGTTATCTCCGTAAGCCTATCAGACCAGGTTAACCTTTGTGGCGCAGCTGGCTGCTGACTCATAGGTAACATTGCACTGCCTACAGTACACTTTTGAATAGTGTTCCAAGATATTTATTCAGCACCCACTATGCCAGACCATCAATGGCACCTTGGTCTCCATGACATCGGCTTTCTAGCACCAAACACGATTACACAGTATGTGGAAACCCTAAGGTTTACATAATGCTATTTCAGCTCAATAGCTGTGTGAGCATGTGGGCGGCAGCACTGTCTCTTTATCAGACCTGGCCGACTCCCTCTCAGCACTGTAAACACTGTCTGATGGAAGACACCGTCGCTGTTTCCACACGAATCCCCACGTTCATGGAGCAAGACGCCCTGTGCTGGTCCTGACCCAATGACCCACTGGATGGAGTGGAGATGGAGTTTCTCTCTCTCTCTCTCTCTGTTTCTCCCTCTCGTACTCTCTCTCTCTGTCCGTCTCCCTCTCTGTTTCTCTATCTCTGTCTCCCTCTGTTTTTCCCTCTCTTTTGCTCTCTCTCTCTCTCCATCTCCCTCTCTTCCTCTCTCTCTGTCTCTCTCTCTCTCTCTCTCTGTCTCTTTCCGTCCCGTCTTTTTGAACTGGGCGTGGGGGTTCACCTGAGCCTGAAGTCCCTGCAGCGCGTAGCATCCCTGCCGAAACGGGAGGCTGACCCGCAGTACTGGCAGAGGGCGGGAACAGCGCGTTGGCATGACCGCGCCCGTTGCCACGGTGGCGCTCTGCCCGGCGCACTGTGCCCCCACGGTCTGCCAGCCACGGGAGGGGCAGGGGCCTGCCTCGCCCAGTCACAGCTCAGATCTGAGTGAGCGCTGACTGATCAATGGGGCGTGCTCCCAATTCATAAATCTGCTGTGACGGTTTCCCTCCTTCCCCCACCTCCTAACCCCCAAATCTGTGCCCTACCCACCCACCCTCCCCCAGAATAAAAGAGGGAAGCCTCTGCGTTAGGTGCCAGCCTGGCCGGCTTCCACGCGCCGTCGCCGCGGCCTGAGGACGAGCCGCGGTGACGGCGCCCGCGCAGGGAGAGAGAGAGACTGGCGCGCTCTTCATTTTTCCATTACTCCGTTTTATAACTATACCAAAGTCATTTATGTCAAAGCAATAGTCACGCTGCATTTAACAAGCAGACATTTACAATCAGAGCCTTAATGGAAAACAGTAAATCATCTGGGTAGAGCTAATTACTGTAGCGGAAACGTGTCGCCGTGCCGACGCGTACGCACAACGCCGCTCCCGCTTCTCTCTGGATGCGCAGGCGCCACCTACAGGCGAAGGTGCGATTTGCAGGGAGAAAAAAAGGCGCTGCGAACAGTTAAAGCTCAGGGCACTGAATTCATTGAATTGTTGTAAGTGTGAGAAACTTACAGGTCTGAAAAACTGGAGTGGTCCTCTGGAAGTGTCCCCCTGCACTGGCACTGGTGGACCTGTCACTTTATACCCCGGTGAAACCAACAATAATTTAGTCTTTCTTCTTAGAGAGAAAGGTGGTTCTGCAGAGTACTCACATGATTCTATTTTAGTGACTCATGACTTTTGAAGCCACCACCCAGAATACCTGGGGCGGTCATTAACATCCTGCGTTTTTGATTGGTCGAGAAGTTAGCCTCCTGGATATTAGCTGAAATGAGCACCATTAATTTGCTCTCAGTTCCCAAATAATTGTGCCTGACGGCCTCCATAACTGACCTCTTGTCTCTTGTGTCGGCCTCTGCCCCTGTCCGCACGATCAGTGACGTCGTGTCCAGACCCTGGGAATGTGGAGCACAGCCACAGGGTGATAGCCGGCTCCCATTTCTCCGTGGGCTCCACGGTGCAGTACGTCTGTAGCAAGGGCTACGCGCTAGCCGGCGCCAGCCTGCTCACCTGCCACAGCCGAGACTCAGCCATCCCCAAGTGGAGCGAGAGGCTGCCCAAGTGTGTCCGTGAGTAAGACCGGCCCATTCAGCCAATCTCACATAAACACGCACGCCATCTCTCTCTCTCTCACACACACACACACACACACACACACACACACACACGCATATACTCTCTCCCTCTCTCCCTCACACACACACACACACAGACACACACTCACTCTCTCTCTCTCTCTCTCTCTCTCTCTCTCTCTTTGCATCTATTCTGTCTTCCCTGCCTGCGGCAGTTGTTTGGGTTTGTTTTTTTCTTGTTGTTGCTTTGTCTGTTCTTTTATTTTGAAGTACAGTCGTTTCTGTGTTCGAACAATGTCCCAATGAAAGGGGTTTTTAAATCTCAAAAATCTCTCTCTCTCTCGCTCTAACACACACACACTTGTGAGCTCCACAGAAAAAGATAAACAGACACAAATAAACAGACACTGTCCCGCAAAGATGCTTTACACTATCAAACTCAAGACCGCAATTGCATAAGAAATGTTGCCACCTGCTGGATTTTTAAAAAATCTATGACAGCCCCTAAAATCAACAGCACAGCATGTGGGCCCCACAAAAGAAGCTGAACTGAAACACGCGGTTACTTTATGAAAGGCAGATACCACAACAATAATAAGCAGTGAGAGGCATCTGTTTTAGCCAAACAGTTCTGTCGGCACCAGGCAAACTCACCAGGGAAATTCAGAGAGGGAGCTGGAGAAAATACGAAAACAGAAAACTGACATCTATTGCAGCACGTTTTTTTTTTTTTATTTTTTTTTTTATAAAGTTTGCCACATTTTCGCTGGTTGTTGCACCATTTGGGGTGAGGTTACGCTCTCCGAGGGTGTCTGTTGCTTCCAACAAACCAAAAACTTCAATCGTTATTGAATTCGCACCTGGAACGCACGGCTGAGTCAAACCCGAAGGCTGGGTCTGGCCTCTTAGAGAACATGACTGGGTGCTGCGCCAGTGCTCTCTGTTGTGAGCAGCGGACCCGTCGTTTTGAACGGGAAATTGAGACGGCTGCTTTGTGACCGGGCCAAACCAGCCAATTAAGACCCTGTCAGGATCTGGGGACAAGCGGAGGACAAAAGAGACGGGACAGACGGCTGACGCAGTCGATAAGACGAGCTCGGTCCCGCGCGTCCTTTGATCGCCAGGAGCAGGCGTGCCGACGTCCGTTATATTCCTGCGTGGCAGATGCGCCGGGGAGGGAACAGATGTCCCGTAATTCCGCGGTCTTTCGCCGCCCGCACCTGCCAAGCTTTATTAGCATATGACTCTGTTTACCTCTGGCCGCCGTTCTGAGTTTTATTTGACCTTGGTTCGCTTGAGCGTACCGCTAACTCGCGTCTTTGAATTGGAGCGCCCGTTGACTGAAGGAGACTCAAACGACGTTTGGCGGGTTCTGTCCGTTTGTCTGTCCCCCCCCCAGCGGAGACGTACGAGCCGTGCAGGAGCCCCGCCCTCCCCGCGTCCAGCGTCAGGAGCGCGGAGAAGCGCTTCTACCAGGCGGGGGAGACGCTCAGCTTCTCCTGCGTGAGCGGCTACGAGCTGCAGGGCCAGCCCGCCATCCGCTGCGTCCCCGGGCACCCCTCGCAGTGGAGCAGCCCGCCCCCTGTCTGCAGAGGTAGGAACTGCGAGGCTGAGGAGCTTCCTCTCCCACAGCTTCGTCAACGCACACGGTGACATCGTGCCAGCATTGACCAGTACCAACTTAAAAGGCCATAATGTAGCGCATCTTATGCATTCACTGTTTCTCTGTTTTAAATGTACTTTATATCCTTGCTTGCTTATTTCTATCAGCCTAATTGCTTCTCGTCTTTTTTCACTGTTGACACGAATGCTTTTTCTCTTCTTAGCATCCTCTTCGGTCTACTTAAACGAACGCCGGCTGGACGGTAAGGGCACTTGTCGACTGAAGCCCGATCACACGCACCACTGTGACGTCATCGCTGCAGCATGCTCAGAGCTCAGAGTCAGATCGAGTAGACAGTGGACTGCGGGAGAAGGTCACGCTGTCACTCAGAAAGAGACTCGCCTGAGCTGCCGAGTGGCTCGTCCTGTCGTAACGCTGTTCTAGTGCACGGGTGGGGAGTGCAAGTGCAAATCGGATTAGCCTACAGGGTCCAAGTTACACTACGCGGTCGTTCCCTGCACTTGGTACTGTACTTCCCTCTGGGGTTTTCAACACACTTGTTCCTGGTTATGGTTATACACTTTGTTGTACGTCGCTCTGGATAAGAGCGTCTGCCAAATGCCTGTAATGTAATGTAATGTAAGTGCCGAGTGTGGTCGGTGGCTCTACAGGGCGATGCGCAGTTAGCTCTAGTTTTTCCCAGAGATTGGATGGGTTCAGTCAGCAGTGTCTCATTATGCATTAGTGGCCCTTGGTCAGTTGGCCATCCTCAGGTGCGTCTGTTGGACTGCCCATGAAGTGTGTCTTCCTCCAGCTCACGTCTGTGCATGTCTGACTCACTGCAGAATGATAAGAGGCAGCAGAGCACATCACGCACTTCAGGAGGAGAGCATGTGTTTGCACCAAGGGCATAATTTATGGGGGGATAAAAGGTTACTACAAGCCCCCCCCACACAATATTACAAAACAGGCAAAATAACCCCCCAAGTAATATAACATGATGATGATGAAAAATGATTTCATATAATGAAGCAACAGGAAGAAATATTCAATTTCCCTTCACAGTTCACCAGAAATGATCATTTCACAGCTTTTCCTTTAAAAATATTTTTCCAGAGGGGTCATGCCCCCAGACCCCCCTTGAGGCCTGCCGTTCTCCAGGTCTATGATGTAATATTTTTACTC
>CM045891.1:7708971-7813971 GCA_025169545.1 Anguilla japonica
GTGCAGATTTTTGTATGGGGAAAGGACACGGACTGATCTGATGGACATGGGAACTACTCTCACTGTTAATGTCCTTCCTGTGTCAAACTAATCTGTTCATGTCAATCATTGTACAAGTTTACTATTAAAAGATGACTGTTCTACACTTTTTAGTTTTTATTTTTTTCACATCATTATTATAATCAACTTTGAAGTTTTTCTTATTCAACTTATTTGTCGCCAATGGATGTAATTGCATCTTTATTTCTGAACAGAATATTTTTGACACTGTGCCAAGGGTCATATCGTGTTTTACAAAGCATAAGGACTTCTGCACTGAGTTTTGCATGGATACTTCAAATATTTGATCATTTTTAGTCATTCCACTGATAATAAACACTTCTTATGAATTGATTTAAACTGAAAGAGTAACATCTTACAGTGCAGATGAGACACAATCCTTTCATATTCAACTGAGCAAACCTGCAACATGGAAACTGCCTCATATCAGGCAAGACCTAGTCTAACTGGGTTTACCTTGTTCAGATCCAAGCTCATTAGTGGTGTTGTGACAGACCTGTGATTTCTAATGTGGTAAGACTACATGTGCCTTCCCACACAAGGCCTCTCTGTCTCATCTAGTCATGGCTCTCATAAGAAAGGCCATCTGATAATGTTAATGATATGCAATTTGCTGCGAGGTGACTGCAAATCATTGGTGTCATAGTGGTAATCGTGAATCACAGCAAATTCTCTCCTTGTAGTCAAATGTCTCCAAGCCAAAGATGGCCATGTCTTTTTTGTAATGTATATTTTTATGCTTAGTGATCACAATCACAATAAGCTCAACTTCTCTGAAACAAAAGAACAGTCCCCAAGTTTTAATACAGTACTATATTTCATGCACTTGTTTGTTTTAAGTTGGTGTTGCATTGTGTTCTTTTAAAATATGTATTGTTGGAGTAAATTGCAATGATTTTATGAGTCAAGCATTTTTCTTATGATTTAATGTGACTTTCATTAATGCCAGCATGTGCTAGTAAAAAAAAGTCCTTTAGGAATGTAACTGTCTGAGTGTACACCAAGAGCATTGTGTTTCACTTTTGCAGGAGACAAGAGAATATGAAGTATCCATTTAGAGAGATTTCAGAACGAGGGATATTTGGCCTCTTTTTTGCCTTGTGGGAATTTTTCTGCACCTTTCATCTCTCCCATGACTCCTTTGGCTATTCCTTTTTCCCTCCTTCCCTTTTCCTCTCCTCTCCTGGCGCTGTAGATACCCCTACCATCAGAGGACGTCGGCCAACACTCCAAGTGCGGACAACACGGTGTTATTTTTGTACAGCTTCTGTAGTGATGGCTTAGTTGCAGTCCTTGTATACTTTCAGTCCTGTGATAGAGTCCAGCAGTTAAACATCCTAAAGGGAACAAACTTACAATTTATTTATTGTATTACTTTTTGTATGATGTTATTTATAAGTGTTACCAGACCACAATTCATAAACTAGCCTCAATCTGAATATGACCCAAATTGGTATTAGCCCTTTATCAATGTGCAGCGAATACATTTAAGAAATACATTTGTCCTCGCATGATCTTAACGATGCTACAGTAGCTCCAGGAGGACACTTTGATGAGCATCTCTATAATGATCGCTATAACCTTCCTGTCGGAAGTTCCTGACCTGACACAACTGTAAATAAACCATTGAAGGTTTATCTGTGGTTTTCAAATGGAAGTGGTATACACTGTGCCACTTTTCCTCACACCCAATCAGGTCTTTTGTTCATGTAACAATACTCCTTCCTTCCTTCATACATTGCCAGTTGTTTTCTGTGATGTATAATTAGAGCCACGGCTTGGTGATATGTGCAAAGCAAAGATATAACTGAAATTATACCAGACTAAACAAAGGTGAGTTAAACATTATCCATGGGTATGAATTATTTCCTGTATTGCATAATTTTATGTGTTCTGTTTTCACGCCCTCTTTTACAATGTCAGCCAGTTCCAAATCAACTAGACAGACATAAACAAAAATACAGTTCTTTTTCATTTGATTACACAGTAGTATTTTCCATATTCATTTGTGATTTTAGTGCAGTTAACATTTTAAGTTCTCAAATGAACAGAAGCCAAACTATACCATGCAGAGATTCTTGCCTTCCCCTAAAGTCTAATGGTTATTTTTACTCCCCAGTACCTGCACCTTCTATGTAATGTTATATTTATCTTACTTTTCAATGTTATGCCTTAACATATGGTTCAGTTTGCTTAACTAATATGTATTTCCTATACATTTGATTACCTCCATGTACAAGAAATTTTCTGCTAGTCTCTACCAACACCATTGTGTTTAACAAACTGGCACCTGAAACGCTAGATGAGAGTGTGAATGGCATAGCCAAGTCCCCTACAATGACTGTTTGGCTTTTTGGAAAGCAGAAGTAATGTTCTTTTTTGGGAATGCTTATTCTCCACACCACTGTAATACGGAATGAAGTGCATGAAAGAGTTTTAGGAATGATACAGGCAATAGAATATGCACCAAGTTCCATTTTAGCCAGGGATTCACAGCGGAGTGACAGAATTGGCTTTGTTCCACCAAGGGTAGGAGGCTTTAATTATCAGTTGCTACCAGTGACCAATATGCCACTCCTCCAGTCGCCACTAGTCCTCTGGTAGTGCCATGTAAGAGTGAAGTAGTCCAGCAGGTACACAAGAAGATGGCATGCACTCCAGCTCCAGTACCCAGGCACATGGCTTCACATATCATAGCATACCAGAACAGCCACAATGGCCAACTCCAGACAGAGAAGAAAGAAGAAATGATTGGTAAATCAAAGAAAGTTTCTACAAAACAAATAGTCTGACAATATGTAAAAGCGGAAGAAAGAATATAACAGTTCCATCCTTATATTCATTTCTTGCAGTAGTGAATTAGACAAAACCACAGTGACACAATTTTGTCAGAGGTAGGATGCCAGTGATTTTATTCACTCATAATTTCAACCCTTAAATGACACTATGATTTCTGTCAGACCACCATGGCCACAAGAAAATGGCTTACACCACACGCAACAGTATCAACGTCACAGTTTCATTAAACAATGTATTCAGCTGAAGTCAGTGCTTTTAACCTTTACAGAAAAGCAATACTAAAATAAAAGGGTTTTGTAAAGGCTGTCAGAGCATTGATTCTACTTTAGGTATTGCACTGTACCTTGGTGTGATATATTTGTCCTCTTAAATTGTTGTTCTCCATATAGTCAGACAAATAATTAACAATGAAATACATGTATATAGGTAAACAGTGACCAGTGGGAGCTGGTGAATGGGTGATGCCAGTTTGTTCCTTTGTCACATTTTGATTTTTACAGGTAATTTTCCTGTAAATGAAATGTAAGCATGTTTATCGAGGACCCTCTCTTAAGGTATCCGAGTGGTTCTTCCCTCCAAATTTAAGAACCAATAGCCACCATACAACACACAGGATGTGTAGATCTACACATTCACTGTTATTACCTATATATATTTTTACCTTTTGATATACTCCATATTACAATATATAGCAGCAAGCCAAGATGTGTTTATTTTCAATGTGTGCTGAAAGTCTTTACCTTGATTGTCCTTACCCTAATTTCAAGTTCTTGTAATTGTATCGCCATGTACAGGCAAGGAGGAAGATAAACCTTGTGTGTCAAAATACTAATGAACTGCACCTGTAAATTCTGAAAAACTACAGATGTAAAGTGGGTATATATTTTATTACTCAAGTATTCCTGCAGACAAAAAAAAGCTGCAGAGCAGGATTCAAATGGTAATGTAAGATATTTTCTAAAATTCGTATTGAGCAGATGTAACTTGAAGACAAAAAATTGAAGACAAAATATTCTTCATTGAAACCTTGTTGATCTTACTCCAAATGCAATGCTTGTTCAGTGCAGCACAGCCCACTGAAATAAAGTTATAAGCATTTCAGTGGAATGTTGTAACATTATTATTATAAGTATTATTATTATTATCATCATCATTATTGCTGTCAACAGCATAATAGAAAAAACTGCAAAGGAGTATAAAGATTATGTTGTAACATGTTTCACTGTATAACTGAGGGTCTTAAACACCCAAATGGACAAAGAATCATGTAAATAAAACAGATTCTTCAGTAATAAAAAATAAGCACTTTACCGCTTCAAATGGGCCATTGTTTTCTTATTTACTAGACCAAACTACTGATCAGTATGCCTTGTCCCAGCTGACACAAAACATTCTCAATATGTTGTTGTAACATTGTGAGTACATTTTGTGTTAGCTGGCGTAGCTTACCCAAGGAATGTAAACTAGAATGAAATACTGTTTTAGAATGTAAATATATCATTACTAATATTCATAATAACCCTGTCACTAGTCTGTGAAACTTCCGGCGGAAATTCATGGTTGATTTACTGCTGGTTGGTTGGTTAATGCTAGCTGTATTGATAACTACTGGTTATTCTGTTACAGCATTTGCAAAAATAATGTTAATCACTTAAACATTAAAATAGTGGCTATACTAAGAAAATCACAAGAAATGAATGATGAATCTGGACACTTAATGATTACCTTTGAGTGTGGGACCTGATACCCTTCCGACGTATCAAAACATGGAGCTTGTTAAACACCATAAACTTTCCAAAGAATGTCGGCTGTAATGTTTTACTCAGCCCAAAATAAATTGGGAGAGCATTTCCCTTCTCATAATGGTACCAATTCCTGGGAATTTACGAAAATAATATTTCGTAACAAGCATTTCATTTTTTTTTTTTTTTTTACATTTCTTACGTTAACTTGACTGTGTTTTGTCATATAGTAATAGTCAACTCTTAAGATTTCCGCAAACAACCCCCCCAGTGTAGCCCCGCCACATTTGATGCCCTGGACTAAGTTATATCAACGCGACACATTTTCGAAAGACGAGCTTGGATCTTGGACCATCGCGAAAATGACAAGTTATTTCCTTCCTTGCCTTTAGGCAGTGCTGATGTACAAAATACACTCTCGCCAATCATGCTTTGATATGCTGCAGTCGAAGCCTAGTATCAATGAACTAGCTCGTTCCATCAGTGCTCCGTATTTATTCCATTTGCAATGATTTGTTACAGCTACGCAGTTCGTTCGTTCTTTGACAGCCAGCGCCCCTAACTAGTTAATTTAGCTTGTCGACGTAAAAGTTCTGAATTCCAATGCAACCCCATGAAGTTCTCGGTGCGCCAGCGTAGCACACACGGCATCTAGCTAACTCGCTGTTTATGGCTACTAGATTCTGGGCTCTAGTCTTATGTGCATATTAAGCTAATGTGGCTAGTACCCGCTATTTCAGTGGATAAACACCAAAGTGTGGGACACTGTCCGCTCTGTTTTTTATACGCTGCAAAAAGACCGGTGAGAATATTGCCTAAAATCGAGTACAATTACGCACTGAGCGCTTCCATTCAATTACTTTCCCTTACCAAAATGGCGCTACTGTAACAGTGAAACTTTATTCATGCAAAACTCAACACATACAGCGCTTTGATTAGTTCAACCAATCAGAATCAAATTCGTAATTTCGACGAAAATAAATACCATTAGTTTGACGTGCGCGTGCGCATGATCAGTGGGTGTGGGAGTCCATTAATTATTTTTTTCAAAATCCCAAATATTTCCCTTTATAATTATAAAACCAAACGTAACAATGTCGTTTGATAGACATCGCATATTTTATTCCAGAAATTCAAAACAAGGATTGCCAAACTTAACCTTTACCAATATGGTTGCGTGTGGCTTCATACGCCATTACAAGAGAGCGCATGCTCAGAGGTCTTTTCACTCAAGTTTGCGCCAACTCCGTGGAGAGGATGTAGCTAGCTAGCAGTGTCGGGATTGATGCATAGGATTTATTCATAACAATAATAACTGTCCCTCGGTATCGGCACTGTCGGTGAGCAACATCATCAGAAGGACACTCATTTGCAAGCGAGTGTTTTATACTTTACTTGTGTTATTTAATTATTTTATTAGATTTATTATGGAACAGAACGGTTTTGCCTCTCTGAACAGCATCTTTGCTAGCAGCTATAACCACAGGAGTAGGAACAAGCACCGAGTAGGTTAGGCCTCACAAAGGCCCTACTCTGTTTTTCTTTGGTTTCCTACAAACCGTTTTTCTGTGTCTGGCTGTAAGACGATTTGTTTTTTGTCATTTTCATATGGAATCTTTGGATAACCTGGAACTATAACCATTCATCCACGGGAATATAAAGGTAGCAACAGGACTTGCTGTATCAATATTGGCATTGAATCGACTTGGAAGTACTCTGCTCTTGCATTGAAGCTAAACAATCAATTATAATATATTGCACAACTCAACTGGACTATTTTGTTTTAGAAGAAAATATCCTGTTTTTGATATTGTACCCTACCCAACCGATACAAGGATTCGATTTAAAGCTGAGCAACTCATTGCTGTATGAATGTGGGACAAAATGGAGACCCCAGCAATAGTGTACGATCTGGATACCTCTGGGGGTCTAATGGAGGTGAGGTTTATTTGTGTGCAGCCTTTTCTAACATTTCACACAATGTAAAGCGTGGGTTTTAGTTGTTGAGACCGTTGCCTAATACAAAACCAAGACGTCTCGTTATCTAGCTAGCATTTGCTTGAAAAGTTCTCGACAAATAGCCGCTCATAAGTGTGGACTTGACTAGCTAGAAAGCTAGTGGCAATGTGTAAACTGACAAAGTGACATTCTAAGTAGTGTGTTTCGACTGTCTAAAAAGTTAGAAACCTTGGTCTGAAACCTTGGTTATCGTTATTTAACATTTTGTAATTGACAGCTAACTGTATGTATCCACTCAAAGAGTCAGGAGATAGTTAATTTCTAGGGACTGGAGCTGAGGCCGTATCATGCCTGACATTTGAGCCACGTCAATTTGTAGCTAACTTTAATGCCATGTCAAGATGGCTAGCTAGCCAGTTTGTCGCTTGACGCCTAGTTCTCCCTATGTAAGTTAGGCATGCGGAAAGCTAGTGTTGGCGAGGTAAACAAAAGCGTTAGCCTAACTGTTATCTGATAAAAACCAGTCTGATTGTTGGCTAACATCAGCTTAACTTTGGTAGTCGCCATAGTCTCTTCATATTTTGCTAATTTGTTTCATTTCTGTTTTTACGTTGCAGCAAATTC
This sequence comes from Anguilla japonica, assembly GCA_025169545.1. NCBI lineage: Eukaryota > Metazoa > Chordata > Actinopteri > Anguilliformes > Anguillidae > Anguilla > Anguilla japonica. The sequence goes on from CM045891.1 coordinate 7,716,156, forward strand.
AAACACTTCTTGCTCCCCCAAAGTCCGAAGAGGGTGACAAAAGAAGTCGAAAACCGGAGAAAGATGCTCGGAGAAGTGGGAGAGCCACAAACCATGATACCTGTGACAGTTGCCGAGAGGGAGGGGACCTTCTTTGCTGTGATCATTGTCCTGCTGCTTTCCATTTGCAATGCTGGTATGCTAGATAACTTACTGATTTGGCTACATTGGTAACTACCTTAACGTTAGCTCACATATAGTGACATTTTGTGATTCTCTTCAAGTTAGCAAGCCAGGCTGGTTAGCTAATGTTTGGCTGTAGCCGTTTTTTACTAAGCGTGTAAAAATGTGAATATGCGTCTATATATTCATGATAAGTAAGAAATGATCCTTTCCATGTTAAAATGTTTTGTGTAGTCTATACATTTGTGGTGTTGTGCAATTAGCTATGCGGGCAAGTAAGCCAGAGATAGCAGTTGCTTATTCTTGCTAACGTTAGACAATTTATTAGCGAGGTACCGCTGGCTGTAATGTTAGCTAGTGTAGCTAACGTCACACCCTCCGGAGAGGTCGTCTGCAAAGTATAGCTAGTTATGTTGCCTATCGGCCTGTGCACAGGTCTTCACTTTTTTAAAATATACCTTGCATAGCCATAGTTGGCGTATTGTTAGCATCCTAGCAGTCTGTAGCTAGTTAGCCATGTTAGCTTACTCGCTAACCGAAGGTACATTGACCTGTTATTGCTTGCTGGAAGGCTGTAGCGATGGGTTCAAACTTTGCAGTTGTGTGTTACTGACTGTTTATAATCTCATTGCTCATGTAAACTTATATTATTTATAGCTTGTTAGCCTAACGGTAACACAGTGCCTTAGTCCGTATTAATCACACGTTAGCCAGCTAGCTAAACAACCAGCTAGTATTTGAGGAGGCTGTCTCTGATCCTCTCGTGTGAGACTGAGCTGTGTGAGGTTTTTCTATGGAGTCTGCGCTGCAGTACGCCTGTACCAGTGTTTACAATATGGCGACCTCCCGTTTAATTTCCTTTTTTATTCCAGCGCCATTTTGCTGACATTTTTCACAGATAACTATGAAGTAACAATAACTGTGAAATTAAATGGAGCATGCAGAAAATAAAAGTCAAATCCCTTTGTTCATATACCCATGCATATAACGTTAGGTAAACAAGATTTTGTATTATGTCTAATGTAATGGCAAATTTCCCCCACCGCAAAACGGTTGTACCTATCTTCGCTTATAGATTTACAAGTAGCTTGCTAGACTAACGTAGATTTTCAAATTAGCCGCTGCTGGATATTACGTTACCCTGCTGTCTTTACTGATTATTTCTAAGGAACGTAATTTAAATCGCAGTTGGCGAGATTGCTTGTTAGGTAGCTTGCTATTGTTTCCTTGAGCTAACGTTAGCCAATCTGCTATTTTTGCAGTTTTTGAAATCTTAATATATTATGGTGCTGGGCAGGTATTATGCTCTAGACTAAGAATCTCTCAACGTTTATTACCTGTGTTGTAGGCTACTCTTATTGAATTAGGTTTATGGTCCTATACAAACAACTTAATACATTCGAGTGTGTAGATTGGGCTAGTCTAGTTTTACCAGAGCTGATTCCGTTTCTATACAGGGTGGCGCAGTATTTAAGCTATTGCACGTTTTATAGGAGCAAAGTGACAATGTGAAAGTTGCCCATTCAATGTATCTGCCCCATAGACTGTGAGAGGTTTAATAGCTTGCAGCATGCACGAAGGGCAGGAAGTGTTACAGTCATCATTGGCCATTAGGGGGCGGCCGTACTATTTTAATATTTGCAGGACAAATACTGAGTGCCATTCGCCGTTTCTGTCTGTATTGTTATTGATGCGCTCCAAGTGTATGAAAGTGTGAGCTAACTACTATCTTCGATGACATGAAGTAATTTAGTATTCATTTGTGGTATATATTTCGGGCGTATTGGTCTTCGTCCTCCTGTCTTAGAAGACTTGAATTTACTTAAAGGGGTAGTTCACTTAGGAGAGTTTAGATTTTTTTCCTGTTTTGATTGATCAATTGATAACTTTCTTAATCCTCACGAGGTAAACTCATTTTGGCCTTTTAACAATCCCAAACATCCAATACATTAATGTAACCGCATACACAATAAAAGCAATCATTACGTGATACTCCGCAGAAGATTTGATGCATAATATTAGTGTATAACATTAGTGTCCATCATGTCCATATATAAAAGGCAAAATACCTCCCAACAGGCAGCAGCATATAATCATGAAAAAGCCACGATTCAAATTAGATCAACGTAACATAGTCTACCTAACCGATTTACGACGGTTTGTAAAAATAAAATTGTCAGCTGCTGTAACCGAAGACCTCCTTTGTCTATCGATGAAATAGTTAGGCATCACCATACGCTTCTGAATGAACTTCTACGACCACTAAAATACCATGTGAAGGATGGCCTTCATAGTGCAGAATATTCTGAAGCTAAGCCTTAGCTCTCTTTTGTAGAGTAAACTCTTGTGAATCTTCAGGGGTCAGGCCAAAAACAGAACATGCCTTTCTGTTCACCTTGTTGATCCTATATTTATCATCCTCTGTAATTCATCTCCCCCAGCAAAGCACTGCGTAAAAGACAGCTTGATTTAAAAATATGCTGATGGGAAATTAAATGAGCAAGAGTTTCATCCTCGCTCAAACGATCTAAGCTTCCTAAGGAAAAATAATGTGGTCTGGGCTTTCTTGAGTAAGGCATTGGTGTTCCCCTTCCAGTTCAGTTTACTATCCCAAATGGACAGCGAGATGTTTGTAAGACTGGTCAATCCCCGCTTGTTGACCTTTAATTATCACAGGGGTGACCTCATTCTTCTTTTTCCTTAAATCAATAACTAATTCCTTGGTCTCACCGATATTCAAGTTTAAACCATTGGTATCACCAACTAACAAAGATTCAACGTCCCTTTTATAGGCCAAGTTCCACCATGATTAAGTATGAGAACTATGGCAGAAATCAGGACATTTCTCTAGGTGACAGGACACCTGACTGTGCCTACAGTCAGCCGTATAGTGTGAACAAAAAGGGATACCACTTCCTTGTGGTGCCCCTTTCTTGGTTAAAATGGTGTCTTATTTTGAAGACTGCCAAACTGAGGTCTAGAAAGGTGATAATCCATGACCCAAGCAATGGTAGTGCTATGCAATTTAAAATTGATGATTGTATGGTAAATATGTGGTTATATAATATTAACAGCACTAGAAAAATGAAAAGGAATAATCCAAAAAGAACTAGCTAACAGAACTGCAGTGAATGTGTTTGATTGGACCGGATGGTTTTTTTGTGCGTTGAAGGAGCTTTTGGATGTCGAAAGAAGTTTCACAACCGAGTCAGCTTTACAGTGGTAGTGTAGGGGTATCGAAGGGTTTGCAGTGTAAAGTAAGAACCGCACGTAAAGTAACTCTTTAGTTTTGTTTTGCTGTAGTGCTATCAAGGTATCTGCTATGTGAGTATTTTGTACCACAGAGATGTGGAAAAGGTTAATACTTTCAATCGCATGCTCTGAATGTTTAGGGAAAATGAATCTGTGAAATGTCTAACACAGTGCTGTTTAAAAATGTTCTCATCTTTAACTCCTTCAGTGTGTTCTGGAGCCCTGCTGTGGCCCCGCCATTGTCTTTCCATCCTTTGTCCAGCAGATGTCAGTAAATGGCTGTCGGCTATTCTCGTCAGGGTGGCTGAGTTGGTAAATGGTAAATGGACTGCATTTATATAGCGCTTTTATCCAAAGCGCTTTACAATTGATGCCTCTCATTCGCCAGAGCGGTTAGGGGTTAGGTGTCTTGCTCAAGGACACTTCGACACGCCCAGGGTGGAGTTTGAACCGGCAACCCTCCGACTGCCAGACAATCGGTCTTACCTCCTGAGCTATGTCGCCCCTATGTCGGGTGGCTGAGTTTGATTAGAATGGCAAAGGGTGGGTCAGTGTAAATAATCATTAACTTTGGCCTGCAAATATAACGTACCGCGGTTTGCAACTGGAGAACTGGAAAGGAGTGCCTTCACTGCAGCAGCTGGAGTGATTTGTATCCCCATCAGCGGTTGGCACAACCCAATATATGAATTCGGTTTCTTCCTGGTTGTCTTTGCCGTTTCTGATGCTCTGTGTGTTTTCAGGAAAGCCTGTGTGAATTCCTGTGCAGTTGGAAAACCAGTTTCTCTGCAGACTGGGTTAATTTCTTTGTTAAAGCTTTGCCGACTTTGCCCAGAGTGGATTTGTGATATGTTGTTTCATTGGCTTTCAGCAGCTACAAAGCTTTGAAAATTTTCCTTATGCGCCTTTATGTTGAAAATTGTGCGCACAGAAACGCATGTATCCTGCATTGTGTGTAAGGTGGGACTTTTTGAAATTAACTTTTTGGTAGGTTTTTGCAGTTGACTTCTGTCATCTTTGAAAAATTTCATTCCAGTAGACCACTGTGAATTTGGAGCCTTTTGAGGTTCAGAGCACCTTTCCTTCTTTCTGTGTATTCCTTTTAGTTATTGTGCCCTGAACATGAACATGCACATACACATGTAGAGCAAATGTCTGCATTGGAATTTTACTCCTTGTTCGATAGGATTGTTTTGGCCACAGGAGCAGAGAAATGCTGGCATAGTATTTTTGCAAAAAACTAAAAACACATTTTAAATTGGGGAAAAAAAAGTCAGTCTGTAAAATAATATGTGTGATGTAAACCCTACAGGCCCTCTAAGGGGCTACAAGAATAGCCAGTTTTAAGGTGCTGCTGTAAGCTGTTTTCACAGTGTTCGTTGTACTGTACTTGGCATGAGACGTTGTTGGGCAAAAGTTTTAAATGGACGAACCAATCAATTCGTTCTAAACTTGTGATTGGGGAAAGGTGTGGCCCGGTCAGTAAAATGTGCATTGAACAACATCATCATCGTCATCATCATCACTAATTTGAGCGGCTGTTTGTGTTTGTGTGTGTCCTGTAGCAATCCGCCACTGAGTGAGGAGATGCTGCCCCCTGGAGAGTGGATGTGTCATCGCTGCATGGTGCGTAGGAAGGTGAGCGCTCTGTTTTAAGGGCTTCTTCAGTTATTCATTCAGTAATAACACCTAAATACAGCGATACTGTTACAGGCTGTAATATGATGCACTGCCCTTTTCAGTGTAACTGAACGAGAATGTTCTTACTAATCTCAGTCCACCGTTTTGATACTTGCTAAACTTGCGTAGCTGTATGTACAGGTGTGTGTGTGTGAGAGTGTGTGAGAGTGTGAGAGAGTGAGTGTGTGTGTGCGTGTGGTTTATTTTTCTCACATGTAACGCATGTCCTCATGCTCGTAGCGGTCAGTGAGTGAGTCAGGCCTGTGTGTTTCCGCAGAAGCGGGAGCAGAAGGAGCAGATTGAGCAGATTAACGGCTTGCTGGAGCGGCAGCTGTCCAAGCAGCAGCAGCAGCAGCAGCAGCAGCAGCAGCAGTCGTCGTTGTCCCCGGCGGCCGAGCTGGAGCTGGGCTCGGAGGGGGCGGGGGCGGACGGCGGGCCGGGGGCGGCGGGGCTGCGTGTCGCCGTGGCGCAGGTGCGCCTCCTGGAGCGCCGCGCCGGGAGCAGCCGGCCCGGCACGCCCACCTCCAACACCTCCACGGACACGCCCACGCCCTCGGAGCAGAACGACGTGGACGAGGACCTGCTGGACGTGGAGGACGAGGCGCCCGGCTCGGAGCCCGAGGGCCCCTCCCAGCACCTCCGGAGGCCCTTCGAGCTGCTGATCGCCGCCGCCATGGAGAGGAACCCCACGCAGTTCCAGCTCCCCAGCGACCTCACCTGCACCACTGCACTTCCAGGTCAGACGGCGCCGCCCTGCTGGCACTGCCCTGCTCGCGCTGCCACTCCACCACCGTCCTCTCTCACCCTCCAGCTTCCCTCCCTCCTCGGTTCTTTCATTGTGTTCCATTCTTCCCTTTCTCCCTTCATTCCCTCTGATCCCACCCCTTCCCTGGCGGTAGGATACGGTGATTGGTTTAGCCTTTAGCCTGGGTGCGTTTGTCTGTTTGTTTTGTACGGCCCTGACGGTCAGTTGCCTTTGCGCTCAGGAACCAGTAAAAGGAGAAGGAAAGAGGAGATGACAGGGAAGAATGTGAAGAGGCCACAGCACGAGCTGGACCACAACGGGCTGGTCCCGCTGCCAGTGAAGGTGTGCTTCTCCTGCAACAGGTACGAGCCCCTCTACGCCCTCCCCCCCCCCCCCCCCCCCCCATCAGACACCTCTCCTCTTCCATAGAGTCCTCACTCACTGCTGTGTACACTTACTAACCCCCCTGGCAAAAGTCAGGCATGACTGATTTTAACTGCCAAGTGAATCTCCTCTTCTGTGTCACCATAGGCACTGTGTATTTATGGAAAATTAAACCTTATTACTAAATATACAGTGCCTGCACAGGGCAGAAATGAAACAATATTTTTTCTCTATAGTTTCATTTTCTAGTCCTCTGTCAAATCTCAGATTTATTCATAGAAAGATTCTGAAAAATCCGATTTAAGTGGGACTGGCAACCGTGCGTGCGTGGGTGATGCCTGCGATTATGATTTACAACTGAACAGTAAAATTACACACTGTGACACATTGTGCACGTAGCAGAAAAGGAAGACATATTTAACATGGTACAGTCTTATTTTCTGTTATTTCTAGCATGTAGTTATTCCTTGAAGCTGTGATAATATAAAAAATCTTTTGGACAGGAGTTGTATTTTTCTTCCTATCAAGGGCAAAGCATTATCAAAATGATTAGTAAAAATTAATAAAATTGCTATCTGCGAGAGGCAATTGCTGTATTAGCTTCGGTTATCCTGAAAATTGTTTAATTTTATGAAGACTTCCATCACCTTCCATGGATTCTTAGGCCTGGTACGTGCTTTATGCAAGGAAAGCAAAGCCAACACAGATTTAGGACATAGGCAAGCTCTTTGTTTACATACCATGCATGGATGGGTCCACCAGCTTCTTTTAGCCTTGTCTGAGGTTATATACTGGTAATCCACCAGGTGGCAGCCAAGGCTAATTTTATTTTTCAAAGCGGTTTACATCGGTAATGACTACTTATTTGTTGAACAGCATTTACATTTAGCGCCTCAAACGGAATTGCACCACGCCTTTGTGTCGCGTGAAAAAATTGAGACTTCACGTTCTGCTATGCAAGACCGTGAAACGCACACCTTGTGTGCTATGCAAAGAACAGGAATGTTTGGCTTGAATGCTGTTCCAAATAATTTCAGCCTGGTTGCTGGGGAATTGCATTGTGAAAATCTGTAATTACAAGGAATAGTGAGAACTTGAAAGAAAAGTCATCTTCCAGGATGCAGAGCTGAGATTAGACATAAGATGTACCACTGGCACTCGATCTTTTCCCCAGATGATTATGTTTGAATTTGTAAACCCATCTGTTCAGCAGACGTTGTCGTACGTCGAGACAACTCTGGTTCTTTGGCATAATTCAGCTGTTGTTTGTGCACTTGATCCTTTTTACTGAATTGAAGAACTGTTAATGTTTCTGTAGCCTTACAGTGTAAGATCAGCTTGAGCTTTTGACACTGGCAAAACTTTGACTTCAAGCCAAGTGGTTGAACTGGAGTTTTGCCAGTGTTTTTGTGTTCATAGCAGAACGTTATGTTTTTTTTTTTTTAAATTGTCCTGTAGCTTAGCAGGCCTGCTTTGCACGTGTACTGATTAGCGGATTCTGCTATATAGCAGGCCATGTCATGCTGATGCTACGTGGCGGCGCTCCCTCTGAAATGCTAATGTTGGTTGGCGTTCCACTGCGCCAAACTATGTTAAAAATGTGAAGGATGCCAGACCGTGGTCTAACTTAAAACAGGGCACGTAAAGTAGTTTAATTCACCAGATGCTATGTTCATGTGCGGTATCTGATTTTCCGCTGTGTTTGGCGGTAAGACGGGGACAGGGCTCTTGTCTGTGCCGTAACTGAGACCACAGCTGCATCTCCTCGGAGGCCCTACACTGGCTGCCTGCCGTCCTCTTCAGCAAATGCTTTGCATCTTGGAGCACAGACTACTTAACTACAGCCTGTGTGTTGAAATGATAAATATTTGCAGAACACTCAAACACATGCCTAGTGTGTCCTGAAATGGCTGGGCTCTGATTAGATTGCTCGGGGGGGGTTATTGAAATGGTATCCTCTTGGTTTGTCTCCACCCCCTACCCCCAGGAGCTGCAGGCTGGCTCCGCTGATTCAGTGCGACTATTGCCCCCTCTTGTTCCACATGGACTGTCTCAACCCCCCCCTCACCGCCATGCCAACGGGCAAATGGATGTGCCCCAATCACAGCGAGCACCTTGCGGTGAGTCCTGGGTGGCAGGTCTCTTCTGTTTTTAAGGAGTCATTGTCTGCTCCTTTCATGCAAAAAAAAAAAAAAAAAAAAAGCTTTTGCTTATTTCAAAAACTAGACCATAATTCAGACAACTCTGACTACAAAGACAAAGAGTTTTATTCAAATGTTTGCTTGTGTGCATGTTTTTACTTCTCTCTGAATGAAATGAATGGCATCTTAATTTGGGCCTTGAAAGCGGTAGGATGCCGGTGTGTGACCGGCCTGTCCTGACCGGCCTGTCGTGACCGTGGTCCTTGTGTTCTCAGCTGAACCAGAGGTACCTGACCCTGAGCAACCGCTGCCAGCTCTTCGACCGCTTCCAGGACCGCATGTCCCAGCATGCCGTGAAGGTGGACTTCCTACAACGGGTGCACCGGCAGAACCCCCCCAACCGCCGGGGCGCCCCCGCACACAGGAAAGTGCTCAAGGTGAGAGTATGGGAGAGTGGGCGGGCGCAGAGTAAACGAAACGGGGAAAAGTTTCACAGAGAACAGGAAAGCCGCTACGCTAACTGTTCGCTCCTCAGGTTGTTTAAATCGATGTGAGCTGTTGTGGAGGCGTGTTTTCATTTAACTTCGGAAGCTCAGTTCAGATCCGTCTTTTTCAGAGCTGCTCATGTGCTCTTGGTCTGGCAGGTTCCCGACGCCATCAAGTCCCAGTACCAGTGCCCCCCGCCCACCGTGGCCCCCGCCGGAATCCGCGACGGGGAGCTCATCTGCAGCGGCGTCCCGGACCCCCTGCAGCAGCGCCTGCCCCCCCAGCACTTAACCAGCGAGGCCGAGCAGCAGGAGGTGAGAGCCAGGGGGGCTGTGGGCCTTTTCCACCGGTGGGGGGGGGGGGTTGGGTGTGGGGCGGCGTATGTAAGTCCTGCCGCTGGGACCGAGGGCTTCCTTCATGGCCGTCCTCACCGTGCTCTTCCTCCTCCGGCAGTGGCTTCGCGACGTCATCGCACTCCAGTGCAGCATCGTGAGGCATCTGTCTGCCAAGCAGACGCCGCCGTCGCCGTCGCCGCCTTACTGGGACTCGGAGCAGGCGAGAAGGCCGGCGCCCGGCCCTGCGCGGCGGCGGCGGAGAGCAGCGCGCTGTGCTCCTCCGACAGGACCGCGCTGCCGGAACCTTCCCCTCCCCCTGCGGCGCGCCCTCCGGCCCCCAGGGGGCCCCGGCGCACAAGCCTTCGGGCCCCCGGAGGAGCGGAGGGGCTGCGGCTCGTGCGCCGAGAGGCCCTGCCAGAACTGCGGCACCGCCAACGGCCCGCTGGAGCAGCCGGCCAAGCCGGGCCGGCCCTCGCTGCCGGGCGGGGCCCCGGAGCCCTGCGCGCGGGCGCAGGCCGAGCTCCAGCACAGGCTGAGCGGCCCCCCGGGGCCCCACGCGCCCCATCCCGCCCCGGGCCCCGGGCTGCCCAACCACGCGGGCGGGGTCGCGGTAAAGACGGAGGCCGCCGGCGCCGCCCCCCCGGACCCTGCGCCCACTCGGACCCGGGCCTCGCCCCTCAGCCCCACAGGACCAGCCCACAGGGCGCGGCCGGGGGGCAGGCGGCCGCCCTGACCAGCCGCAGCGTGTCCTCGCCCACGGCGGGCACCCGCGCCCTCACCCCCCCCAGAGCGCCCCAGGACACGGGCGCTGCCAGGCTGGGCTGCCCGACCCCTCCCTCTGGTGAGTCCCCTCGGCCCCCCAGGCCACACTGCCCTTAGGCTGGGCTTACCTGGGGTTTAGGGCCCCAGTGAGTCCTCCTAGGGGCTCTTCAGCAGAATGGAGTGGGGAAAAAACGACTAGCCTTTATCATTTTGTTTATATTTCCTTATTTCATAATGTATATACATTTGTATGTGGGGAGATGGGGAAGTGTGGTGTAGGGAGATGGGGAAGTGTGGTGTAGGGAGATGGGGAAGTGTGGTGTAGGGAGATGGGGAAGTGTGGTGTAGGGAGGCGGGCTCTAAAGGCCTGGCTTGTGTCTCACAGATGGGAAGGGCAGCCTCCGCGCTGTCTCCCCCTGCAGCGGCTCTGTGTCCTCCACCAGCGGAGAGCTGTCGCCCTGCCTGAAGGCCCTGATCGAGGGAGAGGGGGGTGAGTCCCAGAATGCACCGCTTTCGCGGCCGCCTTCGTTCTCGAGCCGAACGGCGCCCTCCGCTGGCGCGTCTGCGTCGGTCCTGACGCCTGTGCTCCTGCTCCTGCCCTTGCAGAGATCGAGCTGAGCAAGCTGGACGAGAAGTTCGTCAAGCTGCTGGCGTGGCAGCGGATCCAGCAGCTCTTCCCTCCCAAAGCACCCCCGCCGCCCCCGCCCCCGCCGAGCCAGCGCGTGAGCCCGCCCCCCTCCACCCCCTCCCCCACGCCACAGGCGCCGCACACCCAAGGTACAGCCGCAAGGCCCAACCGCACTCTCCGTCTCTCTTTCTACTGCCCCCTGTCCTTCGCCATTTAATCTCTTCCCTTCTCCAGGTACTCTCTCTCTCACTCTCTCTCCCCCTCCCTCTTTCTGTCCCTCCAGCTCCCTCTCCTCCTCCTTTACTACCCCTCTGAATTCCCCTTCTCTCCCACACTCTCTCTGTTCTCGCTTTCTCTTTTCTGTTCTCTCAACAGTTTTTTTCTTTCTCAACTTTTTTCTTCTCCTTCCTTCCTTTTCTGTCTCAATTCCATTTGTGACTGTGCCCCGCTGCTCTTGTGAACAGCAGCTGTGCTATAACCCCCCCCCCCGCTCTGGCTGTAACTGCGTCCTGTCTCTCCCCAGCACAACGAGAGGAGGTGCAGGCCAGAGCTGTGTTCTACCCTCTGATGGGGAAAGGAGGCGCTGTGAACATGTGCTACAGGAGCCTCAACATAGGATCTGGTACGGATCTCCTCCTCGACTGGACGGGAGGTCTCCCGCACTAAAATCACGAAGGGCACTTTTGAGCATTAAAGACACTGCCCAATCTGTCATGAACTAGGTCAGCAATAAAATACTGAAATCCTCCCCTCCCCCCCCTTTTGAAATTGGGTTGCTGAATGAACACTGAATTTTAATAAGAGGAAGAAAATTCTTCTATCAAAGGCAATTCCATTGACAAAGCTGAACTACAGCAAGCAGAACTGTGCAGATCTGCACCTTGCGAATGTCTTTGGGCCATAAGAATGGTTGATGGCTATTGTTTTTTCTAAGGCTACAATGAGGCAATTTTCCATGTCCCAATTTAATTCATTTTTCCACAATTGAATACTTAAATCTTGTTGATTTAAAAAATGTTTAGATTTTTTCTTTTTTTTTTAAAGGGGGGGGGGGTAATTTAGAAACAGGCGAGTTGGTCGCATTTATTTTGTTACAGTATGAACTCTTACTGTGATGCAGCCATGTTAGGATGGTTAGTCTCATTGAGATTAGAAATCTGTTTTTCAAGAGAGACCTGATCGAGTGACATTTCAACATTTAAACATTTAACATACTATAAAAGCAGACAAACAGCAACAAAGTTTCAGGCGTATGGAATCAAAACAGACAACCTTAAAAAGATTCATAGCCTTCTCCGTATGGAATCCAGACATGAAAAAGATTCAGCCTTCTCCATCAGTGCCTCAGGCCAAGACAGTGCTACAATTGCAGGTGCAGTGAAGGCATCCAAATCCATAGAGCGTTTCTGTAAATATACGCAGTATAGTTTAGTGTCCCTTCACACGCCTCTCTCTGAGTCCCTGTACAAGCGAGGGCTTACTGTCAGAAGCTGTTAAAGTTTAGTAGCCTGTGACCTACTTCCAAAACCGCCTCAGTGCCCTCTGCCCTCAGTGAGCCTTTCTCTAGAGGCTGCAGAGTGCGAACAAACGAGGCGCTCTGGGGCAGCAAAGATTTCAAGCATTTTCTGACTGCCTGAAATCAGACGCCCGATTTATGTTCTGGAGCTTGTTTTTCCGAGTACTCCTGGTTGTTTGTTTTTTGTTCCATTTCATCATTTTCCTCCAGTTTGTTCTGAAAGTAGCCATTAAATTAAATAATTAATTAAGGGTCATATTTTTGTCGGCATCATGCATGGAGAATTGGGGTGTGAGGAACTTTTACCCCTGGGTATTGCTGTGCTTACATGAAGCCATTTTGTCTAGTTTTAAGACTCGATTCTTAATGATTCTTAGTGAAGTATCTGTATTCATTGAAATATATTTATACAGTAGATTGTAGAAACAGTAAATACAATTATGTTCATTAAAATGTTGCATTACAAAGTGTGTTCATTGACATGACAGCATTTGGACCTGAACATGGTAGTTTAATGGATACCCATTTTTATTGTGATGTACTCGCACTAATAATATTCAAAATGACCATTCCTACTTTGCACAGGGCTTGGCCATTGTTGGTCAGATGCCAGTTGGATTGTTGTGGCTCTTAAATGTACCAACGTTCCTCTCTCTCTCTGCAGGTGCTGACATGGACGTGTGCCTTACAAACTACGGTCATTGCAATTACGTTTCGGGAAAGCACGCCTGTATCTTTTACGATGAGGTAGGAATTTTCGCATTTCATCGACACATTAACCATTAAAAAAAGTACACGTACAGTATTTGTCATTAGAAGTGATCTGCAGTGTCTGGCCGTGCCTCGGTTGCCTTACTGTGTCCGCCCTTGAGAAGCGGCGTTCGTTCCGATTGGTCAGAACATGGCCTCGGGCGTGGCGCGGCGTGACGGTGCGCGACTCTCTCTCCGCAGAACACGAAGCATTACGAGCTGCTCAACTACAGCGAGCACGGGACCACGGTGGACAGCGTGCTGTACTCCTGCGACTTCTCCGAGAAGGCCTCCCCCAGCCCCTACAGCAGCATGGTCTCCAAAGTGCAGAACATCATACGTGAGTGCACACCGGCGTCCAATCAGTGAGCTGCTGCCCTGACGACGCTCTGCGAGAGGGCTTTTGATATACGAGTGTGAGAATACTGGCTCCTACCTGTTGCTTTCTCTGTAAATGGTGAATGGACTGCATATCCAAAGAGCTTTACAATTGATGCCTCTCATTCACCCATTCACACACACACACACACCAACGGTGTAAGGCTGCCATGCAAGGTACCAGTCAGCTCGTTGGGAGCAATTAGGGGGTTAGGTGTCCTGCTCAGGGACACTTCGACACGCCCAGGGCGGGGGATCGAACCGGCAACCCTTCGACTGCCAGACAACTGCTCTTACCTCCTGAGCTATGTCGCCTCTCTGTCTATCTGACTCTTAAGGTCTGGTGTGTTTGCTGGTTTCAGCAGGTTAGTCTAGACAAAACTGGCCACTTGCACCAGCGTGGTCTAACGTGGGTGAACCCCAGCTCGTTCATTAGACCTGGCGAATTTCAGGTAAAGATGCAAGCAGTCTTCCGCTGTCGAAGCTGAATAGCAGAAGACTGGACAAATTGTACAAATGTAATATTTAATTGACCAGAAACCCTCCTTGGTGTGTGTGAACCTCCGGCATACATTCAGATACATCTGTTAGGGTTTTAGAGAAAATGCCCTTGCTTTCAGAAGTACTGCATTTGTGTGTGTGTGTGTGTGTGCATGTGTCTGTGCGAGTACGTGTGAGCGTGCGTGTGAGCGTGTCTGTGCGTGTGAGCGTGCGTGTGAGCGTGCGTGTGTGTGTGTCTGTGCGTGTGAGCGTGCGTGTGAGCGTGCGTGTGTGTGTGTCTGTGCGTGTGAGCGTGTGTGAGCGTGTCTGTGCGTGTGAGCGTGCGTGTGTGTGTCTGTGCGTGTGAGTGTGTGTGTGTCTGTGCGTGTGAGCGTGTGTGAGCGTGTCTGTGCGTGTGAGCGTGCGAGTGTGAGCGTGAGCGTGCGTGTGTGTCTGTGCGAGTGAGTGTGTCTGTGCGTGTGAGCGTGCGTGTGAGCGTGTCTGTGCGTGTGAGCGTGCGTGTGTGTGTGTCTGTGCGAGTGAGTGTGTGTGTGCGTGTGTGTGTGTCTGTGCGTGTGAGCGTGCGTGTGAGCGTGTCTGTGCGTGTGAGCGTGCGTGTGTGTGTGTCTGTGCGAGTGAGTGTGTGTGTGCGTGTGTGTGTGTCTGTGCGTGTGAGCGTGCGTGTGTGTGTGTCTGTGCGTGTGAGCGTGCGTGTGTGTGTGTCTGTGAGCGTGCATGTGTGTGTGTCTGTGCGTGTGAGCGTGCGTGTGTGTGTGTCTGTGAGCGTGCGTGTGTGTGTGTCTGTGCGTGTGAGCGTGCGTGTGTGTGTGTCTGTGAGCGTGCGTGCGTGTGTGTGTGAGCGTGTCTGTGTGTGTGAGCGTGTCTGTGCGTGTGAGCGTGTCTGTGCGTGTGAGCGTGCGTGTGTGTGTGTCTGTGCTTGTGAGCGTGAGCGTGCGTGTGTCTGTGTGTGTCTGTGCGTGTGAGCGTGCGTGTGTCTGTGCGTGTGAGCGTGCGTGTGAGCGTGTCTGTGTGTGTGAGCGTGTCTGTGCGTGTGAGCGTGCGTGTGTGAGCGTGTCTGCGTGTGAGTGTGTGTGTGTGAGCGTGAGCGTGCGTGTGTGTGTGCACGTGTGCGACGCTCGTAATGCGGAAGTGTTGCGGGGACGCGGGCAGTCGCGCTGCTGTGGGCGAGAGCTCTGACCGTCCGCTCCTCTGCAGGGCGCTGCAAGAAGCGGAAGCAGCAGGAGGCCAGGGCGCAGACGGGGGAGCCGCCAGCAGGGGGAGTGATGAGCAGCCAGTCCCAGGGGCACCCGGAGAGCCCCTGCGGCTGCAAGGCCAGCAGCTCCAGTCTGGTGGGGGGCAGCGGGGCGGGCTGGGAGGGCACGGCCCTGCTCCACCACGGCAGCTACATCAAGCTGGGCTGCCTGCAGTTCGTCTTCAGCATCGCAGAGTTTGCCAGCAAGCAGCCCAAAGAGGAAACCCCCGTCCCCGCCCAGGAAGGGGCGGAGCTGTCCGAAAAGCAGCAGACTCTGAACGTCCCCCAAGTACCCGTGCTGCGCTCGAACTCTGTCCCCTAGCCCCCACACCTGCAGAAACGCCAAGGACCAGGGTGCTCGTCTAACCTGTACAAAACAAAGGGTTTAAATAATAATAATAATTTAATATTTCACACATTTGCATGAAATGAAGTATTTTTGGGGACTCAGATTTTGAGGGCGAGTTGCACATAGAATTTTCAATTTTTTTTAAATGCAAAACTTCAAACGGTTATCTAGATTTGCAAAAAAAAAGAAGGGATACTTTATCCTCAACGTTCTAATACAAACAAAAAAAAAAGTCTCCCAAGTTTCCATTGTACTTGTAAAGTAATCGGAACTTGTTCTATTTTGTGCCAGTAATAGTTTTTATATAAACCATGCTTTTTCATAAAATGAAACGTTTATGTATTTCTGGTCATTTTATTTATGTACTGTACATGAAATTGTAGTGTTGCCCTGTTTTTGTTGCTGCTTTTGCACTACAGGTAGCTGAAATTGTGTGTGTGTGTGTGTGTATATATACATGTATACACATGCTTTGTGTGTATGTTTATGTATATATGTACAGAATATGTTTAAACGAACACACACAAGAATGAATCGGTAATTTTCTGCTTATAGAGAATTGTTTGATTCCATATACAACCACCATTGTTTTTTGTTTTTTTAATGTGCACAGTGCTTCATGGATTTCAGTCCTGATGTTCGGTAGCTTTTCAGAAAAGTGTCGTAAATGTTGTTCCAAGTCCTGTTTTTTCAATACTGTACCACTTGTAAATATCGACTACCTTTTAAAGTTTCATCTGAACATTTTTGTGTATTCTGTAAATATAAACCTACTTTGACTTTGGTTTCTGCCTGTCAGTTGTAACATGTAAATACATAAAGATTTTTTAAGAACAAGATAAAAAAAAGCATGTTTCCCGCTACCCTTTCTTTCCCGTGGGAGGGGCGTAAGACATCCCTGGATCGTTTATTTGTACTGTTCCTCAGGTGAAAGCAGGCCTTTTGTGACCGCCGAAATTAATTATTGGAAAATCAAAAATTAAACACACTGAGCGGCATTATCTGAAACTTGACCTATGTAGGAGGAGGAGCTGGTGTCATCCAAGATGCACAGGCAGGACTCCCTGAATTATTTTCTTCAGTATTTGTATTTCAGTATAATGTAATTTTGGTGTGTACAGTGGGTGAGGTGTAGGGGGGGAGGTGGCAATACCCTCAAGGAAGTAGTCTAGACCAATGACCCTCAACCTTTGTTCCAGGGCAGTACAGGCACTGTACCATTACTTTCAAACGCTATGGTTTAAAGCCCCGTTTATGGTCTTCAAACCATAGCGTCAAATGTACATTGCTCATTGGACGGACGCCCCGTATATTGTCTGCCCTGCTTAGACAACAGTTCCGTACTGGTCCACAAGCACGTTCGAGTGCACATAGCGATAATGAGAAACGCCTGTATATTATGTAACTGAACATGTTATAGTTTGTTGTCCATTTTTGAGCCATAGGTTCCCCCGGCCATAGCCACTTATATTTAACGCTCTATACCCTCGGCAAATTTCCAATGCTTCCACCAAACCCCCATAGGGATTTGTATTTCTGTGGAAAATAAGGTCTGTGGTTAACATAAACACAAGAGAGTTTCACGTTTTGTTCTACGAGAAAAATTACACCCCTTAATATCTCAACTGTCAATTTCGAAGCTCTTATGTGCTTTAAAAAACTAAATGTTTCACAAGTTCTTATATTAAAACGTGAAACTCCTAGGCTTGCGTTATACACACAACTAATTTTCTGCAGAATACGGAATCCCTAAGATAAAAAAGCAATGGAAATCTGCCGAGGGAACCCATGGCGGAAGAAACTGCTCGCTTTGCAACTCGTAATCGATTAGTTCACGGGTGGAGTTAAGGAAGGCAACAAAACCAACACGTCATAGTTTTCCTAACGTCCAAGGGTGAATAATAATGTTAGTACAAATCCTGAATAAGGTATAAAAAACTTAAAGGTACTCATCTCCAAAGCTGTAGTTACCATGTATACCACTCTGCTTATTACGGGGATAGTTGCAGGGATTTATATAATCGTGTACAATGTTTTCATTAAAAGACAGAGGTGTAAAAGCTCGACAACATTGCACGGGAAGACTGCGATCGTAACAGGTGAGTTTTTTTATTACCAGCTTTAAGTTTGTCTGTGGAATATAATGATTTGCAGTAGTTATTCATAAACAACTCAATGGTAAATTAGCAGTGTAGTTGAACATATTTTCACTATAGCTTTCAAAGGCATAAATATTTGGGGTCGCGCATGACGAATTTTTTGCTGCATCTCCCAATGTTTTCTTAATTTCTGTTTATCTTATAAAAGTTCAATATCAAAGTGTTATAGCTTAAAGCTTATATTTGCATCGATTTTGATAATTTACTTTAAAATTTGCACGGGTAAATTCAAAAATAGACTAGCCTACTTATTTCACATCGAAAACAAAATGTTAACTAAACGGGTAATTTTATAAGAATTTGATCGATAATTGCATTTTAGATATCAACAAATGCATTTTGAAATGCATTTCGACAATTACAAGGTGACCAGTCAGAATATCTGCGATTATAACTGCAGATATTCAAGGTATCTGCTATTATAATTTGACTAATAACGATAATTGAAGATATCTGCAAATGTCAATGTCAAAATACCGTTTAAGACTTCTATAATGGTGTCTCAGATATCGTCATTCGATTCAATTGGAGGGATCTGTTGTTCCTTTTTAGTCAAAATGATATTTTCGGATATCTGAGTTAGAATTCCTAGACAAGTCTGTTCTATTTCACGCGACTGAATGGATATCGGTCTTATATGCATCGGCTACTGTGTGAGCTAGACTTGGTGTTCACGGCTGTGGCTAACTCAGCCTACTTGGATAATTGTAACTCATCGGAAATGTGTTCTGTCGTTGTTCCAACGACTTTCGGTATGCACTTTGTATTATGTTGTATGTTGGAAAGGAAATGTATGTAAGTTCAACTAGCATGGACATGGCCGATTGCAACATTATGTTAAACTGCCTGTTTGGACACTGGAATAGTTGCTTTGCAGCTATATTTCTGTAGGCTATATGTTCTGAATGTGCAGAATTTATGAAATTGCAGAACATTTTTCTTTTTACATTTGCGCTGGCATTATGCAGTATGTTTTTTCTTTCACAACACATTTCCACTGCTTACTTTGGCTTTTTGTAAGTGTTTGCATCATTTCTTGATTTGGGGCACATTTCCCTTTATGTTTGTGCCTTCGCATATGAAGCACAGTCCTCCTTGTGGGCCACCATACTTCTCGCCCTCAGGTCATTGACTGTACAAAGCCCGGAGAAAGCCTCAGCCATGCTGACCCTTGAATGAACAGCATGGTTGTATCTCTCAGGGGCCAACACAGGCATTGGAAAGGCCACAGCCCTTGGAATTGGCCAAAAGAGGGGCGAGGGTCATCGTGGCCTGTCGAAGTCAGGAAAGAGCAGAGGCTGCCGTCCGTGACATTAAGAGGGTGAGAAGTCAATTGCTTGTTAAAAATTTTCGGCCTCTTTTTTTAGTTACTGACCCCAGGTAGATTTGCCGTTCCCATTCTGTGAGCGCTGCCCCTGTGCTTCAGGAAAGCGGGAATGCAGAAGTGGTGTACATGCAGCTGGACCTGGCCAGCCTGCAGTCGGTGCGCTCCTTCGCTGAGACCTTCCTAAAGACAGAACCAAGACTGGACCTTCTCATCAACAATGCAGGTAACACCATTTCAGGTTTTGTACAACAAGGTACACGTTGGATTACATTATTTGCCTTTATTTAGACATAATCACAATCATTTTTTACCATCTTTTCCATATTTATGAATTACATGCATTCATGCAGCTAGACATTTATTGAGGCACTTTTAGTTAAGGATCTTTGTCAGAGGTAATATAATACCTTGCTGAAGACTGCAAATGTAGTGACCTGTTGTGGGCTTTGGCATTGTGGTTACAGGTTAAATCACTGTGCTACACTGCTACCTGAATGTTCTGTGTTAGAACTGACGGGCGTTTGATGCATCCCTGGTACAGGACTCTTCGTGGAAGGAAAGACAGAGGATGGCTTTGGCATGATCTTTGGTGTCAATCACCTCGGTCACTTCCTGTTAACTCTTCTGCTGCTGGAGCGTCTGAAGGAGTGTGGCTCAAGCCGAGTGATAAATGTGTCCTCCAAAGCTTACAATTTTGGAACCGTTGATTTCAACTACCTGAGCACTCACAAAGAGCTTGGTGTGGGGGGCAGTGGCTATCGGCTTTTTAAATTGTACGCCCACAGCAAGCTGTGCAATGTGCTCTTTACTCATGAGCTGGCGAAGAGACTGCAAGGAACCAGTGTCACCTGCTACAGTCTGCATCCAGGTCAGTGCGCACCGACACCAAGGTCAAACATGATCGGAAGCTGGAGGCCTTTTGGTTACAGCATCAGAGGCGCTATATGCGTTTCAAAGACTCGATTCGCACTGCACATAACCACAATTCTGAGTGCCCCTTTCTTTTAAGGTACAATTGATAGTCTGAAATGTTAGTAAGACGGACAAGAAATGACTGTCTGCAGTCACATTTGTGTATGTGGCAAACATAAAACAGCACCTAGTGCAGTCTGTTTCAGCAGTCATTGAGCCAACAATGATGAGTGAATTAAGTCTGAGGAGTCTGCTGCTCATAAATATTGGGGTGGCTGGCACATGACTGCCAGTGCAAGTATGCAAAGCTGGAAATCTGGTCAGTATTGAACATATGTGGTTCAAAAGCATTGCTGTTTTTGTTCTCTCTTCAGTTTTTATCTTTGTCTTTAAAAGATGCGTTGCACACCGCCAGGACAGTTATCTTGTCTCATCTCTTTCATTTCCTTAGGGCCAAGCAAGTGCATTTTTAAGAGTACTGTTTCGGGCCTTAGATAAGTTCTAACATATGCTTTGTAGAGCCTCACCACAGATTTTCTGTTCCACAGGACCAGTCAAAACGGAAATAGCTCGTCACACCAGTATATGGTGGAAGATCTTCCTCATTCCTACAAGCTGGCTGTTCTTTGTGGACCCAGATTCTGGTGCCCAGACCACCCTGCACTGTGCCCTCCAGGAGGGCATTGAGCCGCTGAGTGGCCGTTACTTCTCCGACTGTGTCGAGGAGGAAGTTCTCCCCAAGGCCAAAGACGACGCGGTGGCCAGGAAGCTGTGGGAAGTGAGCGAGAGACTGAGCGGGCTGTCCTGAGAGAACATCAGCACCTGGCCTCCCGCAGTCCTGATGGCCACAGATAGGAAACGTTGTTTTGTACACATGAGCGCTTTGTGGGATTTTGGCAATATCATTTTATACGAAGACCCTAGGCCAGGGGTCTGCAACCCTGGTCCCAGAGAGTTGCAGGGTCTTCTGATTTTTTTTTACATTCTTTAAATTTTTTACTGCTACTCAGCACTTAATTAATCAATCAAGGGAGCTGATTACACTGTTAGCTTTTCTGGTTTGCATGTTCTCCCCGTGTCCGCGTGGGTTTTCTCCAGGTACTTCGGTTTCCTCCCACAGTCCAAAGACATGCAGGTTAGGTTAACTGGGGAGTCTAAATTTCCCCTAGGTGTACTCCTGCCATTGCCCTTGACCAAGGCACTGGCCTCGGAACTGGAGTTGGTCCCCGGGCGCCGCACTGTGGCTGGCTGCCCACTGCTCCTAAGTAATTAGTATGGGTTGAATGCAGAGGACGCATTTCGTTGTCTTAGAAGGCAATGACCTGAATTGAATCTAATCTGGTTTTCGGGGTCTGAATTTTTTTCTGATGCCTGGACAGGGTTACATACCTTTGCCTAAGCAGAATATGTATTAAAAAATTAATTTGTAAAAAAAAAGATTCTCAGCATGAAAAATATGCCATTGTGCGAAACACGATCAACGCAGAAGTTCTCTTACAATTAAAATGTACTGCAGTATATTCTCTGTGCTTGATGGTGTTCTCAATGGTCTCCAGGTCTTTCTTTTGTGATCCTTTCATGGCCTGGCCTGCCAAGGGAGCAAGTAATATAACTTTCATATGACTGTGCATTTTAATGACCTTCACGTTCATAGACTACCACTGCTTTCTCTGACCACTTATTATTTCAGCTTTAGACTTTATTTCTTAGAAGGGCCATGTGGGAGAACCAGTAAGGAGTGGTACTGGGGCTGAGATCAAGATTAATGTCAGTTGTAATAATGCAAGCATTTCATTGAATGAATTAATGAATGAATGCATGAGAAATGTAATTATTCGACATGTTTCAGTGATTTTTAACTATTCAACATATCAACATTGTACTTCCAAACAATGTCCAATTTGAAAAATCAGTTAACTTGCAAATCAATTTTGTATGATATGATTTCATATTAACATAAATATAAATCATACGTGTTTTATGTGAAACAATTGCATGAAATGACTGATCGAATATCCCCTGGATTTTGTCATTCACATGTGTTTGGATTTCAAATGATTCAGCGATTACCTTAAAGGATTGATGTGATTATCATTTGTACAGAAATTAATGATTGGTAAATTAAAAATCGAATTGCACTGAGTGGCATTACCTGAAACCTGACCTGTGTAGGAGTACCGGTGTCATCCAAGATGCACATGCAGGACCCCCTGAATTATTTTCTTCAGCATTTAATGTCATTTTGGTGTGTAGTGGTTTAGAAACTTAACACAAAATAATGGGAGGGGGTAAATGGCAATATCCTCAAGGAAGTCATTTAGACCAATGACCCTCAACCTTCGTTCCAGAGCACTACAGGGTCAACTGCTTTCTAAAAAGGAAAACGCCTAATCCGCGCTACTCTTTGTATGTATGCTGATAGTTTTAAGATCTCTTTGGCGGCAACAGAATGCTTCCATGCCCTGTCATATAGGCTATATGCAAAGGAGACTGTACCATCTCTATAAGGGACTGGCAAACCATTACTTCCAAACTCATCCATGGTGTTTACGAAGCAGCGTAAGCCCCGTTTATGGTCTTTAGACTACTCCATAGCGTCAAATGTACATTGGTCATTGGACGGACGCCCCGTACATTGTGTGTGCGGCTTAGATAACCGTTCCGTAGTCCACAAGCAGTTCGAATGCACATGGCGAATGCACAAACACCTGTGTTTTATGTAGCCTAACAGAACATTTAGCCAATTGAGTGTTAAAGTCTGTCGTCCAAAAACCCGGAAGTAAGTTGGCTTTTTTGAGCCACAGGCTCCCCGCCTATAGGAATTTGGATTTCTGCGGAAAATAAGGTCTGATTAACATGAGCACAAGAGAGTTTCCGTCTACCAGAGAAAGTACACCCATCAAGATCTCAACTGCCAATTTCGAGGCTCTTATGTGCTTTAAAAAACTAAGTTGCTCACAAGTTCTTATATTAAAACTACGACAACGGTCGCATTTTGCTATTCACCGCTCATGTTTTCAACTTTCAATACTAGCCCGTCTGCACGCGACAATCGTTGTAGTTTCAATATAGGAACGCACTTTTTTTAAAGCACATAGTCTAATGGATATGAAAAATAACGGTTGAGATATTAATGGCCGTATAGTTTAATTTTTCTCATAGAACAAAGCGTGAAACTCCTGTGATTGCGTTATCCACACAACTCGTTTTCGGCAGAAAACAATCCCTAAGAGAAAAAAAAGCACTGATAATCTGCCAAGGGAAGCCATGGGTCATAGCGAAAGAAACTACTCGCTTTGCAACTCGTAATCGTTTACGGGTGGCGTTAAGAAAGGCAACTAAACAAGTACGCCATAGTTTCCACAACGTTCAAAGGCGAATAATAATGATCGATAATACAGTATCAATCCTAAATAAAGTATAAAAAAACTTAAAGGTACTCATATTCAAAGTTACCATGTATACCGCACTACTTATTACAGGGATAGTTGCAGGGATTTATATAATCGTGTACAATGTTGTCATTAAAAGACAGAGGTGTAAAAGCTCAACTACATTGCACGGGAAGACTGCGATCGTAACAGGTAAGTTTTCTATTATCACTTTTGAGTTTACCTGTGGAAAATAATGATAATGGTTGCAGTAGTTAGTCGTAAATAAGTCAATGGTAAATTAACAGTACAGTTGGAGATATTTTCGCTAGCTTTTTAACATAGGCTAATACTTGAATTGAAGATATCTGCAAATGTCAAGTCTAGTTAAAGTTCCTTTTAAAACACCGTCACATATTCGATTCAATTGGAGGGATCTGTTATTCTGTTTTGACTAGTGTAAATTATATTTTTATCGTAGTGTAGTGTCTTGCAAATCAGATGTGATCAATTGGTCTGGGGCTGTTTTTCATGGTTTGGGCTAGGTCCCTTAGTTCGGGTGAAGGGGAATCTTATTGCTGCAGCATACAATGACTTTCTAGAGAATGGTGCGCTTCCAACTTTGTGGCAACAGTTTTGGGAAGGCCCTTTCCTGTTTCAGCATGACAATGCCCGTGCACAAAAAGCAAGGTCCATAAAGAAATGGTTTGCTGAGTTTAGTGGGGAAGAACTTAACTGGCCTCCACAGAGCCGTGACATCTACTCTTTGGGATGAATTGGAATACCAACTGTGAGCCAGGCCTTACGCCCAACATCAGTGCCCAACCTCACTATACATATTTATCCTGCTTATATTCATTACATAGTGTGGTTTTTTTTTTGTACTTCTGAGTTGTCAAAACTGCTTTGGTTACTGCATTCAGGATTGTGTCGCAGGTTTATACCCTGCCATCATTGACCCCTGACCCTTGAATGAACAGCATGGTTGTATCTCTCAGGGGCCAACACAGGCATTGGAAAGGCCACAGCCCTGGAATTGGCCAAAAGAGGGGCGAGGGTCATCCTGGCCTGTCGAAGTCAGGAAAGAGCAGAGGCTGCCGTCCGTGACATTAAGAGGGTGAGAAGTCAATTGCTTGTTAAAAATTTTCGGCGTCTTTTTTTAGTTACTGACCCCAGGTAGATTTGCCGTTCCCATTCTCTGAGCGCTGCCCCTGTGCTTCAGGAAAGCGGGAATGCAGAAGTGGTGTACATGCAGCTGGACCTGGCGAGCCTGCAGTCGGTGCGCTCCTTCGCTGAGACCTTCCTAAAGACAGAACCAAGACTGGACCTTCTCATCAACAATGCAGGTAACACCATTTCAGGTTTTGTACAACAAGGTACACCTTATATTACTTTATTTGCCTTTATTTAGACATAATCACAATCATTTTTACTATCTTTTCTATTTTTATGCATTATAGTCCCTTCGGAGAGTATTTAGACCCCTTCACTTTTTCCAAATTGTTACGTTACAGCCTTTTTATAAAATGGATTACATTCATTTTTGTTCTCATCAATCTACACACAATACCGTATAATGGGCCTGATTGGTGGAGTGCTGCAGAGATGGTTGTACTTCTGGAAGGTTCTCCCATCTCCACAGAGGAACTTTGGAGCTCTGTCAGAGTGGCCATCGGGTTCTCGGTCACCTCCCTGATTAAGGTCCTTCTCCCCCGATTGCGCAGTTTGGCCAGGCGGCCAGCTCTAGGAAGAGTCCTGGTGGTTCCAAACTTCTGAAATATTTTGTACCCTTCCCCAGATCTGTACCTCAACACAATCCTGTCTCGGAGGTCTACGGACAATTCCTTCGACTTCATGGCTTGGTTTTTGCTCTGACATGCACTGTCAAATGTGCTACCTTATATGGACAGGTGTGTGCCTTTCCAAATCATGTCAAATCAATTGAATTTACCACAGGTGGACTCCAATCAAGTTGTAGAAACATCTCAAGTATGATCAATGGAAACAGGATGTACCTGAGCTCAATTTTGAGTGTCATAGCAAAGGATCTGAATACTTATGTAAATGTGATATTTCAGTTTTTTATTTTTAATGAATTTGCTAAAATTTTTAAAAACCTGTTTTCGCTTTGTCATTATGGGGTATTGTGTGTAGATTGATGAGAATAAAAATGAATGTAATCTATTTTATAATAAGGCTGTCACGTAACAAAATGTGGAAAAAGTGAAGGGGTCTGAATACTTTCCGAAGGCGTTGTATATTCATGCAGCTAGATATTTATTGAGGCACTTCTAGTTAAGGATCGTTGTCAGAGGTAATATAGTATCTTGCTTAAGACTCCAAATGTAGTGACCTGTTGTGGGCTTTGGCATTGTGGCTACAGGTTAAATCACTATGCTACACTGCTGCCTGAATGTTCTGTGTTAGAACTGATGGGCGTTTGATGCATCCCTGGTACAGGACTCTTCGTGGAAGGAAAGACAGAGGATGGCTTTGGCATGATCTTTGGTGTCAATCACCTCGGGCACTTCCTGTTAACTCTTCTGCTGCTGGAGCGTCTGAAGGAGTGCGGCTCAAGCCGAGTGATAAATGTGTCCTCCAAAGGTTACAATTTTGGAACCGTTGATTTCAACTACCTGAGCACTCACAAAGAGCTTGGTGTGGGGGGCAGTGGCTATCGGCTTTTTAAATTGTACTGCCACAGCAAGCTGTGCAATGTGCTCTTTACTCATGAGCTGGCGAAGAGACTGCAAGGAACCAGTGTCACCTGCTACAGTCTGCATCCAGGTCAGTGCGCACCGACACCAAGGTCAAACATGATCGGAAGCTGGAGGCCTTTTGGTTACAGCATCAGAGGCGCTACATGCGTTTCAAAGACTCGATTCGCACTGCACATAACCACAATTCTGAGTGCCCCTTTCTTTTAAGGTACAATTGATAGTCTGAAATGTTAGTAAGACAGACAAGAAATGACTGTCTGCAGTCACATTTGTGTATGTGGCAAACATAAAACAGCACCTAGTGCAGTCTGTTTCAGCAGTCATTGAGCCAACAGTGATGAGTGAATTAAGTCTGAGGGGTCTGCTGCTCATAAATATTGGGGTGGCTGGTATGCTATCCTCCATGTTACAGGTTGGGGAGCATACCGCATTATGCCTACTTACAAGATATTCAGCTCCAGCTTTTCTTCTGTCCTCTCTATTTTTCTGCATCCTCACACGTGAAAAATATTCATAACAAAACCAGAAAATCAGAACATGTAGCTTCAACTCTGGCACAAGACTGCCAGTGCAAGTATGCAAAGCTGGAAATCTGGTCAGTATTGAACATATGTGGTTCAAAAGTATTGCTGTTTTTGTTCTCTCTTCAGTTTTTATCTTTGTCTTTAAAAGATGCGTTTCACACCGCCAGGACAGTTATCTTGTCTCATCTCTTTCATTTCCTTAGGGCCAAGCAAGTGCATTTTTAAGAGTACTGTTTCGAGCCTTAGATGATTTCTAACATATGCTTTGTAGAGCCTCACCACAGATTTTCTGTTCCACAGGATCAGTCAAAACGGAAATAGCTCGTCATGCCAGTATATGTTGGAAGATCTTCCTCATTCCTATATACTGGCTGTTCTTTGTGGACCCAGATTCTGGTGCCCAGACCACCCTGCACTGTGCCCTCCAGGAGGGCATTGAGCCACTGAGTGGCCGTTACTTCTCCGACTGTGTCGAGGAGGAAGTTCTCCCCAAGGCCAAAGACGACGCGGTGGCCAGGAAGCTGTGGGAAGTGAGCGAGAGACTGAGCGGGCTGTCCTGAGAGAACATCAGCACCTGGCCTCCCGCAGTCCTGATGGCCACAGATAGGAAACGTTGATTTGTACACCTGCCCTATCCTCTCCCCTCCTCGACTTTTCCATTTCAATAGGGGACACCTTAGTGACATCATCACCCTGTGCCAAGAATCTCGGAGTGGTGATGGACAACAGGCTGTCCCTCTCCAAGAACATCGCAGCAGTAAGCCGGGCATGCAGATTTTTCCTGTATAACATCCGGAGAATCCGCCCCTTTCTCACCACCTACTCAACCCAGCTCCTGGTCCAAGCAATGGTTCTATCCCGCCTGGACTACTGCAACTCTCTTCTGGCTGGACTACCGGCATCTGCCACCAGACCCCTGCAACTCATTCAGAACGCTGCGGCTCGTCTGGTCTTCAACCTCCCCAGACACTCCCACGTCACTCCCCTGCTCACCACCCTCCACTGGCTGCCTGTTATAGCTCGCATCAAATTTAAAACATTGGTCCTAGCATACCAGGCAGTCAAGGGGTCAGCCCCAGCATACCTACACAAGATATTCAAACCCTACATGCCAGCCAGATCCCTCCGTTCTGCTACCTCAGGACGCCTGGCACCTCCCCCTCTTCGCACCTGCACTTCCAGAACACGTCTCCTGTCTGTTCTGGCCCCACGATGGTGGAATGACCTCCCCGTGGAGGTCAGAACAGCTGAGACACTGACCCATTTCAAGCGACGACTGAAGACTCACCTCTACAGGCTGCACCTCTCCCCATCCCTCCCTACCTCCCTGTAATATCTTAAATGACTGTAAGCTTAGGGTTGTAACTAGGTAGCTGTTTCATAGGTGACTTAGGTGCATTAACTCTTAACTACTGCTTGTATTTTTTCCATAGACTATGTTGTTGCCGTTCTTGTTGTGTTAGTGTTAATCAGTTTAACCTTCAGGGTCCAAGTTGAACTATGCGGTTGTTCCCTGCACTTGGACCGGTACTTCTCTCTAGGGTTTTTCGTCATACTTGTTCCTGGTTATGGTTATACACTTTGTTGTACGTCGCTCTGGATAAGAGCGTCTGCCAAATGCTTGTAATGTAATGTAATGTACACATGAGCGCTTTGTGGGATTTTGGCAATATCATTTTATACGAAGACCCTAGGCCAGGGGTCTGCAACCCTGGTCCCAGAGAGTTGCAGGGTCTTCTGATTTTTTACATTTTTTAAATTTTTTACTGCTACTCAGCACTTAATTAATCAATCAAATGAGCTGATTACACTGTTAGCTTTTCTGGTTTGCATGTTCTCCCCGTGTCCGCGTGGGTTTTCGGGGTCTGAATTTTTTTCTGATGCCTGGACAGGGTTACATACCTTTGCCTAAGCAGAATATGTATTAAAAAATTAATTTGTAAAAAAAAAGATTCTCAGCATGAAAAATATGCCATTGTGCGAAACACGATCAACGCAGAAGTTCTCTTACAATTAAAATGTACTGCAGTATATTCTCTGTGCTTGATGGTGTTCTCAATGGTCTCCAGGTCTTTCTTTTGTGATCCTTTCATGGCCTGGCCTGCCAAGGGAGCAAGTAATATAACTTTCATATGACTGTGCATTTTAATGACCTTCACGTTCATAGACTACCACTGCTTTCTCTGACCACTTATTATTTCAGCTTTAGACTTTATTTCTTAGAAGGGCCATGTGGGAGAACCAGTAAGGAGTGGTACTGGGGCTGAGATCAAGATTAATGTCAGTTGTAATAATGCAAGCATTTCATTGAATGAATGAATGAATGAGAAATGTAATTATTTGACATGTTTCAGTGATTTTTAACTATTTAACATATCAACATTGTACTTCCAAACAATGTCCAATTTGAAAAATCAGTTAACTTGCAAATCAATTTTGTATGATATGATTTCATATTAATATAAGTATAAATCATATGTATTTAATGTGAAACAATTGTGAAACAATTGCATGAAATGACTGATCGATTATCCCCTGGATTTTGTCATTCACATGCGTTTGGATTTCAAATGATTCAGCGATTACCTTAAAGGATTGATGTGATTACATTTGTACAGAAATTAATGATTGGTAAATTAAAACTCGAATTGCACTGAGTGGCATTACCTGAAACCTGACCTGTGTAGGAGTACCGGTGTCATCCAAGATGCACATGCAGGACCCCCTGAATTATTCTCTTCAGCATTTAATGTCATTTTGGTGTGTAGTGGTTTAGAAACTTAACACAAAATAATGGGAGGGGGTAAATGGCAATATCCTCAAGGAAGTCATCTAGACCAATGACCCTCAACCTTCGTTCCAGAGCACTACAGGGTCAACTGCTTTCTAAAAAGGAAAAAGCCTAATCCGCGCTAGTCTTTGTATGTATGTTGATAGTTTTTTTAAGATCTCTTTGTCGGCAACAGAATGCTTCCATGCCCTATCATATAGGCTATATGCAAAGGAGACTGTGCCATCTCTATAAGGGACTGGCAAACCATTACTTTCGAACTCATCCGTGGTGTTTACGAAGGAGCGTAAGCCCCGTTTATGGTCTTTAGACTACTCCATAGCGTCAAATGTACATTGGTCATTGGACGGACGCCCCGTACATTGTGTATGCTGCTTAGATAACCGTTCCGTAGTCCACAAGCGCGTTCGAATGCACATGGCGAATGCACAAACGCCTGTATTTTATGTAGCCTAACAGAACATTTAGCCAATTGAGTGTTACAGTCTGTCGTGCAAAAACCCGGAAGTGAGTTGGCTTTTTTGAGCCACAGGCTCCCCGCCTATAGGAATTTGGATTTCTGCGGAAAATAAGGTCTGATTAACATAAGCACAAGACAGTTTCATTCTACGAGAGAAAGTACACCCATCAAGATCTCAACTGTCAATTTCGAGGCTCTTATGTGCTTTAAAAAACTAAGTTGCTCACAAGTTCTTATATTAAAACTACGACAACGGTCGCATTTTGCTATTCACCGCTCATGTTTTCAACTTTCCATACTAGCCCGTCTGCACGCGACAACCGTTGTAGTTTCAATATAGCAACGCACTTTTTTAAAGCACGTAGTCTAATGGATATGAAAAATAACGGTTGAGATATTAATGGGCGTATAGCTTAATTTTTCTCGTAGAACAAAGCGAGAAAACGGAATCCGTAAGAGAAAAAAAGCACTGGAAATCTGCCATGGGATGCCATGGATCATGGCGAAAGAAACTACTCGCTTTTTGCAACTCGTAATCGTTTAGGAATGGCGTTAAGAAAGGCAACTAAACAAGTACGCCATAGTTTCCACAACGTTCAAAGGCGAATAATAATGATCAATAATACACTATAAATCCTAAATAAAGTATAAAAAAACTTAAAGGTACTCATATTCAAAGTTGTAGTTACCATGTATACCGCACTATTTATTACAGGGATAGTTGCAGGGATTTATATAATCGTGTACAATGTTTTCATTAAAAGACAGAGGTGTAAAAGCTCTACTACATTGCACGGGAAGACTGCGATCGTAACAGGTGAGTTTTTTTATTATCACTTTTGAGTTTACCTGTGGAAAATAATGATAATGGTTGCAGTAGTTAGTCGTAAATAAGTCAATGGTAAATTAAAAGTACAGTTGGACATATTTTCGCTAGCTTTTTAACATAGGCTAATACTTGAATTTAAGATATCTGCAAATGTCAAGTCTAGTTAAAATTCCTTTTAAAACACCGTCACATATTCGATTCAGTTGGAGGGATCTGTTATTCTGTTTTGACTAGTGTAAATTATATTTTTAGATATCTGAGTTAGAATTCCTGGACAAATCTGTTCTACCTTACATGACTGATATTAGGCTTTGCAATGGATATCGGTCTTTATGCTTCGGCGACTGTGTTAACTAGACTTGGTGTGCATGGTTGTATCGCTAACTCAGCCTTCTTGGAGAATTGTAATTCATCTGACATGTGTTCAGTCGTTGTTCCAACGACCTTCGGTATGCACTTTGTATACCGAAGAATCTGCCAAATAGGTCCAAAATAAAATGTAGTGTCTTGCAAATCAGATGTGATCAATTGGTCTGGGGCAGTTTTTCATGGTTTGGGCTAAGTCCCTTAGTTCGGGTGAAGGGGAATCTTATTGCTGCAGCATACAATGACTTTCTAGAGAATGGTGCGCTTCCAACATTGTGGCAACAGTTTTGGGAAGGCCCTTTCCTGTTTCAGCATGACAATGCCCGTGCGCACAAAGCAAGGTCCATAAAGAAATGGTTTGCTGAGTTTAGTGGGGAAGAACTTAACTGGCCTCCACGGAGCCGTGACATCTACTCTATCAAACACCTTTGGGATGAATTGGAATACCAACTGTGAGCCAGGCCTTACGCCCAACATCAGTGCCCAACCTCACTAATGCTTTTGTGCCTGAAAGGATGCAAATCCCGACAGCCATGTTCCGAAATCTACTAGAAAGCCTTCCCAGTAGAGTGGAGGCTGTTACTGCAGGGGGGGGGGGGGGGGTCTACCTCAATACTAATAGCCATGGTTTTGGAACCCATGAGATGTTTGACAAGTACATATGGGTGTGATTTTCAGGTGTCCACATACTATATTGTATCCTAAAGTAGCGTTTTTTTAATGAATTACAAATATCTAGATGCTGAAAAGGGTGAACATACACACCAAAATACGTTTAAACGGTAAAACATAGAAGCTGGCGGGCAAGGTGGTGTGCGAAAATGTCCAGTAAGCCAGACGGCGGTCCCCTTGTTCAGACTGACGGGTTCTCCCAGGCTCAGTTCAAATCTGTAATAATGTGGGGGAAAGAAGAGATGCGTAGGTTAAAGCCCACCCAGATAGACACTTCTCCCCAAAGTGTGGGAGAAGTGTATTTGCTGTATTTATTTATTTGATCATTTATATCGTATAGCCATATTTACTTAATTCTGACAAAATGAGATTACGTAAGGTAAGGGACCATCTCAATTTTGCCTGATTAGTTGTAGGTGGGTGCAGACGGCAGTCGCCGTGGTAACAACAGCAAGTTGTCTGAACTTCTAATGGGGTAGCTGATGTGCTTGCAGTTGTTATTTTCTTTGAAGGAATAGGTCACTTTCTGGGTTTATATATATATATTTCAGTTTGAGTGTATGTTTTCGGTTGGCCAGTTTTTGTGAGCGGTGAAAGATATTTTGGATATTTCATCAAGTTTTTAAAATAGCCTGTCATGTTTTGACAATTTAGATTCCTGTCAGAACTTGTTTCTTGAACCTTCCATTTTTCCCATGTACTATTACTATAAAGCTGGAAAGAACTTTTTGACTGTGCCTTATCTTTGGTAACTGTGCTGATTCTATTGCCCATTTTTATCAGTTTGTGAGAAGCGCAATTTTTTTAATGAATAAGCATTTTGTATTGCCTCAACTTAAATGTGGGTTAAATGTACATTCAAAATATATACAGTAAATGAACCTTTGTACACATAGGCTAAGGTTATTTCGTTATTTGTGGTCACCACAGTAAAAAATAAAATAAAATCAATGACTTCAGCATTTGACCCAAAGACTTTCTATTAATCTGAACAATTTTATACTGTCAAACAACTGCAAAGAGACAAGCTCTTGTGTACTGTTATTGTTATTACTACATAGTTCTGGGAATTCATATTTATCCTGCTTATATTCATTACATAGTGTGGGTTTTTTTTTTTGTACTTCTGAGTTGTCAAAACTGCTTTGGTTACTGCATTCAGGATTGTGTCGCAGGTTTATACCCTGCCATCATTGACCCCTGACCCTTGAATGAACAGCATGGTTGTATCTCTCAGGGGCCAACACAGGCATTGGAAAGGCCACAGCCCTGGAATTGGCCAAAAGAGGGGCAAGGGTCATCCTGGCCTGTCGAAGTCAGGAAAGAGCAGAGGCTGCCGTCCGTGACATTAAGAGGGTGAGAAGTCAATTGCTTGTTAAAAATTTTCGGCCTTGTTTTTAGTTACTGACCCCAGGTAGATTTGCCGTTCCCATTCTCTGAGCGCTGCCCCTGTGCTTCAGGAAAGTGGGAATGCAGAAGTGGTGTACATGCAGCTGGACCTGGCGAGCCTGCAGTCGGTGCGCTCCTTCGCTGAGACCTTCCTAAAGACAGAACCAAGACTGGACCTTCTCATCAACAATGCAGGTAACACCATTTCAGGTTTTGTACAACAAGGTACACCTTATATTACTTTATTTGCCTTTATTTAGACATAATCACAATCATTTTTACTATTTTTTCTATTTTTATGCATTATAGTCCCTTCGGAGAGTATTTAGATCCCTTCACTTTTTCCACATTGTTACGTTACAGACTTTTTATAAAATGGATTAAATTCATTTTTGTTCTCATCAATCTACACACAATACCACATAATGACAAAGCAAAAACAGTTTTAGAAATGTTTGCAAATGTATTAAAAATAAAAAATATAAATATCACATTTACAGCATTCAGACCCTTTACTTAGTACTTTGTTGAGGCACCTTTGGGAGCGATTACAGCCTCAAGTCTTCTTTGGTACGACGCTACAAGCTTGGCACACCTGTATTTGGGGTATTTCTTCCATTCTTCTCTGCAGATCCTCTCTAGCTCTGTCCAGTTGGATGGGGAGCATTGCTGCACAGCTATTTTCAGGTCTCTCTAGAGATGTTCAATCGGGTTCAAGTTTGGGCTCTGGCTGGTATTTCTTCCATTCTTCTCTGCAGATCCTCTCTAGCTCTGTCCAGTTGGATGGGGAGCATTGCTGCACAGCTATTTTCAGGTCTCTCTAGAGATGTTCAATCGGGTTCAAGTTTGGGCTCTGGCTGGGCCACTCAAGGACATTCACAGACTTGTCCTGAAGCCACTCCTGCATTGTCTTGGCTATGTGCTCAGGGTCGTTGTCCTGTTGGAAGGTAAACCTTCGCACCAGTCTTAGATCCTAAGCGCTCTGGCGCAGGTTTTCATCAAGGTTCTCTGTACTTTGCTCTGTTCAGCTTTCCCTCAATCCTGACTAGTCTCCCAGTTCCTGCCGCTGAAAAATATCCCCACAGCATGATGCTGCCACCACCATGCTTCACCACAGGGATGGTATTGGCCAGGTGATGAGCGGTGCCTGGTTTCCTCCAGACGTGACGCTTGGCATTGTGGCCAAAGAGATCAATCTTGGTTTCATCAGACCAGAGAATCTTGTTTCTCATGGTCTGAGAGTCCTTTAGGTGCCTTTTGGCAAACTCCAAGCTGGCTGTCATGTACCTTTTACTGTGGAGTGGCTTCTGTTTGGCCACTCTACCATAAAGGCCTGATTGGTGGAGTGCTGCAGAGATGGTTGTACTTCTGGAAGGTTCTCCCATCTCCACAGAGGAACTTTGGAGCTCTGTCAGAGTGGCCATCGGAACTCGGTCACCTCCCTGAAATAATTTCCTTCTCCCCCGATACCCAGTTTGGCCAGGCGGCCAGCTCTAGGAAGAGTCCTGGTGGTTCCAAACTTCTGAAATATTTTGTACCCTTCCCCAGATCTGTACCTTAACACAATCCTGTCTCGAGGATTTTAAAAACCTGTTTTCGCTTTGTCATTATGGGGTATTGTGTGTAGATTGATGAGAATGAAAATGAATGTAATCTATTTTATAATAAGACTGTCACGTAACAAAATGTGGAAAAAGTGTAGGGGTCTGAATACTTTCCGAAGGCGTTGTATATTCACGCAGCTAGATATTTATTGAGGCACTTCTAGTTAAGGATCGTTGTCAGAGGTGATATAGTATCTTGCTTAAGACTCCAAATGTAGTGACCTGTTGTGGGCTTTGGCATTGTGGTTACAGGTTAAATCACTGTGCTACACTGCTACCTGAATGTTCTGTGTTAGAACTGATGGGCGTTTGATGCATCCCTGGTACAGGACTCTTCGTGGAAGGAAAGACAGAGGATGGCTTTGGCATGCTCTTTGGTGTCAATCACCTCGGTCACTTCCTGTTAACTCTTCTGCTGCTGGAGCGTCTGAAGGAGTGTGGCTCAAGCCGAGTGATAAATGTGTCCTCCAAAGCTTACACTTTGGGAGCCGTTGATTTCAACTACCTGAGCACTCACAAAGAGCTTGGTGTGGGGGGCAGCGTCTCTCGGCTTTTAAAATTGTACGGCCACAGCAAGCTGTGCAATGTGCTCTTTACTCATGAGCTGGCGAAGAGACTGCAAGGAACCAGTGTCACCTGCTACAGTGTGCGTCCAGGTCAGTACGCACCGACACCAAGGTCAAACATGATCGGAAGCTGGAGGCCTTTTGGTTACAGCATCAGAGGCGCTACATGCGTTTCAAAGACTCGATTCGCACTGCACATAACTACAATTCTGACTTCCCCTTTCTTTTAAGGTACAATTGATAGTCTGAAATGTTAGTAAGACAGACAAGAAATGACTGTCTGCAGTCACATTTGTGTATGTGGCAAACATAAAACACCACCTAGTGCAGTCTGTTTCAGCAGTCATTGAGCCAACAATGATGAGTAAATTAAGTCTGAGGAGTCTGCTGCTCATAAATATTGGGGTGGCTGGTATGCTATCCTCCATGTTACAGGTTGGGGAGCATACCGCATTATGCCTACTTACAAGATATTCAGCTCCAGCTTTCCTTCTGTCCTCTCTATTTCTCTGCATCCTCACACGTGAAAAATATTCATAACAAAACCAGAAAATCAGAACATGTAGCTTCAACTCTGGCACAAAACTGCCAGTGCAAGTATGCAAAGCTGGAAATCTGGTCAGTATTGAACATATGTGGTTCAAAAGTATTGCTGTTTTTGTTCTCTCTTCAGTTTTTATCTTTGTCTTTAAAAGATGCGTTTCACACCGCCAGGACAGTTATCTTGTGTCTCATCTCTTTCATTTCCTTAGGGCCAAGCAAGTGCATTTTTAAGAGTACTGTTTCGAGCCTTAGATGATTTCTAACATGCTTTTTAGAGCCTCACCACAGATTTTCTGTTCCACAGGACCAGTCAAAACGGAAATAGCTCGTCACACCAGTATATGGTGGAAGATCTTCTTCATTCCTACAAGCTGGCTGTTCTTTGTGGACCCAGATTCTGGTGCCCAGACCACCCTGCACTGTGCCCTCCAGGAGGGCATTGAGCCGCTGAGTGGCTGTTACTTCTCCGACTGTGTCGAGGTGGAAGTTCTCCCCAAGGCCAAAGACGACGCGGTGGCCAGGAAGCTGTGGGAAGTGAGCGAGAGACTGAGCGGGCTGTCCTGAGAGAACATCAGCACCTGGCCTCCCGCAGTCCTGATGGCCACAGATAGGAAACGTTGTTTTGTACACATGAGCGCTTCGTGGGATTTTGGCAATATCATTTTATATGAAGACCCTAGGCCAGGGGTCTACAACCCTGGTCCCAGAGAGTTGCAGGGTCTTTTGATTTTTAAAATTTTTTTACTGCTACTCAGCACTTAATTAATCAATCAAGGGAGCTGATTACACTGTTAGCTTTTCTGGTTTGCATGTTCTCCCCGTGTCCGCGTGGGTTTCCTCCGGGTACTCCAGTTTCCTCCCACAGTCCAAAGACATGCAGGTTAGGTTAACTGGGGAGTCTAAATTGCCCCTAGATGTACTCCTGTCGTTGCCCTTGACCAAGTCACTGGCCTCGGAACTGGAGTTGGTCCCTGGGCGCCGCACTGTGGCTGGCTGCCCACTGCTCCTAAGTAATTAGTATGGGTTAAATGCAGAGGACGCATTTCGTTGTCTTAGAAGGCAATGACCTGAATTGAATCTAATCTGGTTTTCGGGGTCTGAATTTTTTTCTGATGCCTGGACAGGGTTACATACCTTTGCCTAAGCAGAATATGTATAAAAAATTAATTTGTAAAAAAAAAGATTCTCAGCATGAAAAATATGCCATTGTGCGAAACATGATCAACGCAGAAGTTCTCTTACAATTAAAATGTACTGCAGTATATTCTCTGTGCTTGATGGTGTTCTCAATGGTCTCCAGGTCTTTCTTTTGTGATCCTTTTATGACCTGGCCTGCCAAGGGAGCAAGTAATATAACTTTCATATGACTGTGCATTTTAATGACCTTCACATTCATAGACTACCACTGCTTTCTCTGACCACTTATTATTTCAGCTTTAGACTTAATTTATCAGAAGGGCCATGTGGGAGAACCAGTAAGGAGTGGTACTGGGGCTCAGATTAAGATTAATGTCAGTTGTAATAATGCAAGCATTTCATTGAATGAATGAATGAGGAATGTAATTATTAGACATGTTTCAGTGATTTTTAACTATTCAACATATCAACATTGTACTTCCAAAAAATGTCCAATTTGAAAAATCAGTTAACTTGCAAATCTATTTTGTATGATATGATTTCATATTAACATAAGTATAAATCATATGTATTTAATGTGAAACAATTGTGAAACAATTGCATGAAATGACTGATCGATTATCCCCTGGATTTTGTCATTCACATGTGTTTGGATTTCAAATGATTCAGCGATTACCTTAAAGGATTGATGTGATTACATTTGTACAGAAATTAATGATTGGTAAATTAAAACTGGAATTGCACTGAGTGGCATTACCTGAAACCTGACCTATGTAGGAGTACCGGTGTCATCCAAGATGCACATGCAGGACCCCCTGAATTATTCTCTTCAGCATTTAATGTCATTTTGGTGTGTAGTGGTTTAGAAACTTAACACAAAATAATGGGAGGGGGTAAATGGCAATATCCTCAAGGAAGTCATCTAGACCAGTGACCCTCAACCTTCGTTCCAGAGCACTACAGGGTCAACTGCTTTCTAAAAAGGAAAAAGCCTAATCCGCGGTACTCTTTGTATGTATGCTGATAGTTTTAAGATCTCTTTGTCGGCAACAGAATGCTTCCATGCCCTATCATATAGGCTATATGCAAAGGAGACTGTGCCATCTCTATAAGGGACTGGCAAACCATTACTTTCAAACTCATCCATGGTGTTTACGAAGCAGCGTAAGCCCCGTTTATGGTCTTTAGACTACTCCATAGCGTCAAATGTACATTGGTCATTGGACGGACGCCCCGTACATTGTGTGTGCGGCTTAGATAACCGTTCCGTAGTCCACAAGCAGTTCGAATGCACATGGCGAATGCACAAACGCCTGTATTTTATGTAGCCTAACAGAACATTTAGCTAATTGAGTGTTACAGTCTGTCGTGCAAAAACCTGGAAGTGAGTTGGCATTTTTGAGCCATAGGCTATGTTCCCGAAAATAAGGTCTGATTAACATGAGCACACGAGAGTTTCATTCTACGAGAGAAATTACACCCATTAAGATCTCAACTGTCAATTTCGAAGCTCTTATGTGCTTTAAAAAACTAAGTTGCTCACAAGTTCATATATTAAAACTACGACAACGGTCGCATTTTGCTATTCACCGCTCATGTTTTCAACTTTCCATACTAACCCGTCTGCACGCGACAACCGTTGTAGTTTCAATATAGCAACGCACTTTTTTAAAAGCACTTAGTCTAATGGATATGAAAAATAACGGTTGAGATAGTAATGGGCGTGGCTTAATTTTCTCGTAGAACAAAGCGTGAAACTCCTGTGATTGCGTTATCCACACAACTGGTTTTCGGCAGAAAACGGAATCCCTAAGAGAGAAAAAAGCACTGGAAATCTGCCAAGGGAAGCCATGGGTCATGGCGAAAGAAACTACTCGCTTTGCAACTCGTAATCGTATATAGTTTACCGGTGGAGTTAAGAAAGGCAACTAAACAAGTAGGGGAGAACCGGGACGAAAGAAACACTTCACTTTTATCCCGTTTACTCGAAAGTTAATGGAGATTGAGATGCCATTATTCGTGACAAACAACTTGTATGTGTCCTTCACTAATAGCAACTGGAATTTTGTTTCTAGCATAAACGAGTCGGATATATATCAGCCGCAAACAGGATGAGTGCAATGTTTCTTTGGTCCCTGCTGCGGGGGACGGAGAAACACTGAATCGGGTCGAAAGAAACAACTGATGAAAAGTGTGCATTAGCGGTCTTATCTCTGTGTTGGTGTTTTTTATTGCTCATTCCTTTCAGCAAGTGTAGCCTACTGTTACCCACAATGTCATGTTAGTGTCGAGTCAAAAAACGATGTTACTTACAAGTATAAAATCCATGAAATTCAACCATGCGTCAAGCGCATAATGACGCATAAGCAATACAATTTTGCCTTGCAACGTTAATCGGTCTGAAATGGATGCCTTCATAGCAACTAACCTTAATCAATAGCTACTAGACACCATTTATTGGTGCTTAACTGTAATAGAAGTCGTTAATATCTGTTAATATGACTAATTTAATTTAAAAAGTAATTTAAAATCACCCAATCAGGTGCACAAGAGGGGAGACAGACAAAGTGTGTTCAAACGGTAATTTTATTTTACAGAGCAACTGGCTATCTAAAACAAATGAAGTTTGAGCACGGAACAACTGGCTGTTTTTCCCCTAACGATGGGGGAATTAAAAAAGAAAAAGAAAACGGTCAATAGGCTACAACATTGACGTTGAATTTATAATTATTTTTTGTTATGTGTCCCCCTCCAGCGGTTGTGGCCCTAAACGACCGCATAGAGTGTTTATGCCAGCGGCCGGCCCTGATTGTAAGCTGCGGTGGGGCAGAAGAAACACTGAGGGGGTCGAAAGAAACTTGTTTCTTTCGTCCCTCCCTCGCTCGCTCGCTCGCTCGCGCGCTCGCTTTCAACTTGACTGGCAGCCAACACTTGCTAGCATGAAACTCGTAACCTATGCTGTCATTTAGTCCACAGTTGTGTTAAGTAAATTATGCATGTTTGAAAAATTCAAGGCATAAACACACTTGTACAACCGAAAAACACTTCCGGTTTCGATATTTTATTTACAGCGGTCAAAAATAACTTTCTTTTATAACTCGACAAAAAAGTGACAGGCAGGACTGTTTTTTTTCTGGAGCAAATGGGTTACACAGTTTGCACATATTGATGTAGTTAAGTCATTCGGGCTCCCGTTGTTTTCGCGGAAATCGATGTGTTTCTTTCGTCCCCTGTTTATTTCGTTCCGGTTCTCCCCTATGCCATAGTTTCCGCAATGTTCAAAGGCGAATAATAATGATCAATAGTACAGTATCAATCCTAAATAAAGTATAAAAAAAAAACTTAAAAGAACTCATATTCAAAGTTGTAGTTACCATGTATACCGCACTATTTATTACAGGGATAGTTTCAGGGATTTATATAATCTGGTACAATGTTTTCATTAAAAGACAGAGGTGTAAAAGCTCTACTACATTGCACGGGAAGACTGCGATCGTAACAGGTGAGTTTTTTATTGTCACTTTTGAGTTTACCTGTGGAAAATAATGATAATGGTTGCAGTAGTTAGTCGTAAATAAGTCAATGGTAAATTAACAGTACAGTTGGACATATTTTCGCTAGCTTTTTAACATAGGCTTTGGGGTCGCGCATGACTCCCAAGGTTTTCTTAATTTCAGTTTATAATATTTGCATCGATTTGGATCATTTCACATTTTTACTGAAAATTTGCACGGGAACAAATAGTCTTCTTATTTCACATCTAAAAGAAAATGTTAATTAACCGGTTAATTTTTAAGAATAATTTGCTCGATAATTACATTTTAGATATATACAAATGCATTTTGACAAGGCATAATTACAATGTGACCAGTCAGAATGATATTTGCAATTATAAATGCACATATTCAAGATATCTGCAATTATAATCTGACTAATAATAACGATAATTGAAGATATCTGCAAATGTCAAGTCTAGTTAAAATTCCTTTTAAAACACCTACGATGTCACATATTCGATTCAATTGGAGGGATCTGTTATTCTGTTTTGACTAGTCTAAATTATAATTTTAGATATCTGAGTTAGAATTCCTGGACAAATCTGTTCTACCTTACATGACTGATATTAGGCTTTGCAATGGATATCGGTCTTTATGCTTCGGCGACTGTGTTAACTAGACTTGGTGTGCATGGTTATATCGCTAACTCAGCCTTCTTGGAGAATTGTAATTCATCTGACCTGTGTTCAGTCGTTGTTCCAACGACCTTCGGTATGCACTTTGTATTCCCAAGAATCTGCCAAATTTGTCCAAAATAAAATGTAGTGTTTTGCGAATCAGATGTGATCAATTGGTCTGGGGCTGTTTTTCATGGTTTGGGCTAGGTCCCTTAGTTCGTGTGAAGGGGAATCTTATTGCTGCAGCATACAATGACTTTCTAGAGAATGGTGCGATTCCAACCTTGTGGCAACAGTTTTGGGAAGGCTGCCGTGTCTAGGAACCGACAGAATTCAAAGTCCAATCGCCAATCTGTAGAAAACAATTTCACAAGGCGAAAGACACCACAGCAGCAAGCTCTTCAGAAAAGTTAGACTTTATCTGCACAGGTGCACAAAGCCGGATCAACTCTGCAGAATTGAACCTCGATTGTCAGTTTTACATTCACTTTATACACAAAATGTACCCCACAACTCCCCTTAACACATTTCTAAAAATACCAGCCATCTGTTCTTTTTGGCACCACAGCGATTTTGATTTCCTGCTCTTGGGTCTACCTGACCTTCTTGGCACCACAATGATTTTCTGTTCTTAGGTGATATGGTGATAACGTCATTGTGGAAAGTTACCTCAACTTTCCCTTAAAAAATATTAGTCTTT
Source organism: Anguilla japonica (assembly GCA_025169545.1). Taxonomy (NCBI): domain Eukaryota; kingdom Metazoa; phylum Chordata; class Actinopteri; order Anguilliformes; family Anguillidae; genus Anguilla; species Anguilla japonica. The sequence goes on from CM045891.1 coordinate 7,757,700, forward strand.
ATTCTGTAATTTTCCATTATGCATACAAGTCACAGCCTCCTGTAATTTTCCATTAAGCATACAAGTTACAAAGTTATAGTCTCCTGTAATTTTCCATTGTATTCAGGTTACATAGGGGTCACTGTAAAATATTAGTCTTCTAGCACTTTTATTTGGCAATAGCGTTTTGTTAGTTTTGGATTATTGTTCTCTGCTGTATTTTGGCAGTAGTGTATGATTAGTTTTTGGTTAGTGTTATCTGCTGAAGTTATTGGCAGTAGTAATGACATCAGTGCCCAACCTCACTATACATATTTATCCTGCTTATATTCATTACATAGTGTGTTTTTTTTGTTTGTACTTCTGAGTTGTCAAAACTGCTTTGGTTACTGCATTCAGGATTGTGTCGCAGGTTTATACCCTGCCATCATTGACCCCTGACCCTTGAATGAACAGCATGGTTGTATCTCTCAGGGGCCAACGCAGGCATTGGAAAGGCCACAGCCCTGGAATTGGCCAAAAGAGGGGCGAGGGTCATCCTGGCCTGTCGAAGTCAGGAAAGAGCAGAGGCTGCCGTCCGTGACATTAAGAGGGTGAGAAGTCAATTGCTTGTTAAAAATTTTCGGCCTTTTTTTAAGTTACTGACCCCAGGTAGATTTGCCGTTCCCATTCCCTGAGCGCTGCCCCTGTGCTTCAGGAAAGTGGGAATGCAGAAGTGGTGTACATGCAGCTGGACCTGGCGAGCCTGCAGTCAGTGCGCTCCTTCGCTGAGACCTTCCTAAAGACAGAACCAAGACTGGACCTTCTCATCAACAATGCAGGTAACACCATTTCAGGTTTTGTACACCTTATATTACTTTCTTTGCCTTTATGTAGACGTAATCACAATCATTTTTACTATCTTTTCTATTTTTATGCATTATAGTCCCTTCGGAGAGTATTTAGATCCCTTCACTTTTTCCACATTGTTACGTTACAGCCTTTTTATAAAATGGATTAAATTCATTTTTGTTCTCATCAATCTATACACAATACCGCATAATGACAAAGCAAAAACAGGTTTAGAAATTTTTGCAAATGTATTAAAAATAAAAAATATAAATATCACATTTACAGTATTCAGACCCTTTACTCAGTACTTTGTTGAGGCACCTTTGGGAGCGATTACAGCCTCAAGTCTTCTTTGGTACGACGCTACAAGCTTGGCACACCTGTATTTGGGGTATTTCTTCCATTCTTCTCTGCAGATCCTCTCTAGCTCTGTCCAGTTGGATGGGGAGCATTGCTGCACAGCTATTTTCAGGTCTCTCTGCACCAGTCTTAGATCCTAAGCGCTCTGGCGCAGGTTTTCATCAAGGATCTCTGTGCTTTGCTCCATTCAGCTTTCCCTCAATCCTGACTAGTCTCCCAGTTCCTGCCGCTGAAAAATATCCCCACAGCATGATGCTGCCACCACCATGCTTCACCACAGGGATGGTATTGGCCAGGTGATGAGCGGTGCCTGGTTTCCTCCAGACGTGACGCTTGGCATTGTGGCCAAAGAGATCAATCTTGGTTTCATCAGACCAGAGAATCTTGTTTCTCATGGTCTGGGAGTCCTTTAGGTGCCTTTTGGCAAACTCCAAGCTGGCTGTCATGTACCTTTTACTATGGAGTGGCTTCCGTCTGGCCGCTCTACCATAAAGGCCTGATTGGTGGAGTGCTGCAGGGATGGTTGTACTTCTGGAAGGTTCTCCCATCTCCACAGAGGAACTTTGGACTTCTGTCAGAGTGGCCATCGGGTTCTCGGTCACCTCCCTGATTAAGGTCCTTCTCCCCCGATTGCGCAGTTTGGCTAGGCGGCCAGCTCTATGAAGAGTCCTGGTGGTTCCAAACTTCTGAAATATTTTGTACCCTTCCTGAGATCTGTACCTCAACACAATCCTGTCTCGGAGGTCTACGGACAATTCCTTCGACTTCATGGCTTGGTTTTTGTTCTGACATGCACTGTCAAATGTGCTACCTTATATGGACAGGTGTGTGCCTTTCCAAATCATGTCAAATCAACTGAATTTACCACAGGTGGACTCCAATCAAGTTGTAGAAACATCTCAAGTATGATCAATGGAAACAGGATGCACCTGAGCTCAATTTTGAGTGTCATAGCAAAGGGTCTGAATACTTATGTAAATGTGATATTTCAGTTTTTTATTTTTAATAAATTTGCAAAAATTTTTAAAAACCTGTTTTTGCTTTGTCATTATGGGGTATTGTGTGTAGATTGATGAGAATAAAAATGGATGTAATCCATTTTATAATTAGGCTGTCACATAACAAAATGTGGAAAAAGTGAAGGGGTCTGAATACTTTCCAAAGGCATTGTATATACATGCAGCTAGATATCTATTGAGGCACTTCTAGTTAAGGATCGTTGTCAGAGGTAATATAGTATCTTGCTTAAGACTCCAAATATAGTGACCTGTTGTGGGCTTTGGCATTGTGGTTACAGGTTAAATCACTATGCTACACTGCTACCTGAATGTTCTGTGTTAGAACTTATGGGCATTTGATGCATCCCTGGTACAGGACTCATCCTGGAAGGAAAGACAGAGGATGGCTTTGGCATGATCTTTGGTGTCAATCACCTCGGTCACTTCCTGTTAACTCTTCTGCTGCTGGAGCGTCTGAAGGAGTGTGGCTCAAGCCGAGTGATAAATGTGTCCTCCACATCTTACACTTTGGGAGCCATTGATTTCAACTACCTGAGCACTCACAAAGAGCTTGGTGTGGGGGGCAGCAGCTTTCGGCTTTTTAAGTTGTACGGCCACAGCAAGCTGTGCAATGTGCTCTTTACTCATGAGCTGGCAAAGAGACTGCAAGGAACCAGTGTCACCTGCTACAGCGTGCATCCAGGTCAGTATACATGAAGGTCAAACATGATTGGAAGCTAGAAGCCGTTAGATTACATCTGAGGCGCTACATGCTTTGCTTCTGTCCTCTCTATTTCTCTCCATCCTCAAGCACACCTGTTATAAATATTCATAACAAAACCAGAAAATCAGAACGTGTAGCTTCAATACTGGCACAAAACTGCCAGTGCAAGTATGCAAAGCTGGAAATCTGGTCAGTATTGAACATATGTGGTTCAAAAGTATTGCTGTCTTTGATTTCTCTTAAGTTTTTATCTTTGTCTTTAAAAGATGCATTACACACTGCCAGGACAGTTATCTTGTGTCTCAACTCTTTTATTTCCTTAGGGCCAAGCAAGTGTATTTTTAATAGAATTGTTTGGAGCCTTAGATAATTTCTAACATATGCTTTGTAGAGCCTCACAGAATTTCTGTTCCACAGGACCAGTCAAAACGGAAATAACTCGTCACACCATTATATGGTACTTCTACATGCCTACAAGCTGGCTGTTCACTGTGGACCCAGATTCTGGTGCCCAGACCACCCTGCACTGTGCCCTCCAGGAGGGCATTGAGCCGCTGAGTGGCCGTTACTTCTCCAACTGTGGCGAGGAGGAAGTTCTCCCCAAGGCCAAAGACGACGCGGTGGCCAGGAAGCTGTGGGAAGTGAGCGAGAGACTGAGCGGGCTGTCCTGAGAGAACATCAGCACCTGGCCTCCCGCAGTCCTGATGGCCACAGATAGGAAACGTTGTTTTGTACACACGAGCGCTTCGTGGGATTTTGGCAATATCATTTTATACGAAGACCCTAGGCCAGGGGTCTACAACCCTGGTCCCAGAGAGTTGCAGGGTCTTCTGATTTTTTTAATTTTTTACTGCTACTCAGCACTTAATTAATCAATCAAGGGAGCTGATTACACTGTTAGCTCATCTGGTTTTCGGGGTCTGAATTTTTTTCTGATGCCTGGACGAGGGTTACATACCTTTGCCTAAGCAGAATATGTATTAAAAAATTAATTCTTGAAAAAAAGATTCTCAGCATGAAAAATATGCTATTGTGCGAAACATGATAAACACAGAAGTTCTCTTACCATTAAAATGTACTGCAGTATATTCTCTGTGCTTGATGGTGTTCTCAATGGTTTACAGGTCTTTCTTTTGTTATCCTTTTATGACCTGGCCTGTCATGGGTGCAAGTAATATAACTTTAATATGACTGTGCATTTTAATGACCTTCACATTCATAGACTGTCATTGTTTTCTCTGACCACTACTTATTTCAGCTAATTTTAAAATGAGTAAATTCCCCTGTAAGTTCATTTTCTTGTTCTGATATTCAGTAGATATCTCAGATGCACTAGTGCATTTGTAATCATGGGGCCAATTTAGCTGCAAACAATGAGAGTATAGATTCACAAAATAGCTATGCCTACACTACAGCAGGTAATTCTGTAGCCTATTATGCAGTCGTTGCTGAGTTCATAGACTATATGGCATGTACAAAACCTTTAGCGTAATGTAGGCTAATCATTGATCAGTAAAAGTCGATTTTACTGATATCCAAATCTACCTGCCCTCTCTGAGACGAGGATGAGGAGATTATTGTATTTCTCACATTTATAACAGGTAGGCTATGACATTGAGTCAAGTTACAAATTGATGAAGTATATATATATATATAGATATACTCATACAACCGGACTATTATATCATTTTAAAGGAACGATTACTATCATTTGATTTAAAAAAAAAAAAAAAAAACACGCTGTTGTACAATTTAAATGGAAATTTTTGTCGGCTATTGCAACATAGCCACACTTTTAGCCAGGCCAAAACCAAGCAAAATAGCCTTTTCATACACCGCAATCAAGTCTGAAAACTTTTACTCTCTACATAGCCCACTTAAGTGATTTTAATGGGTAGCCTATAGGCTGTATATCAAAAAATCGATCGGCGCGAATCACGCGGGCCATTACCAATCCTCAATCCTGATTTGTTGTGCGAACTAAGTGGTTCACCAAATGTTTTGTTCTGCAGCACGAATTAACGATTTGGGACCGGTTCGGCAGGTATACCAAAATAGAAGAGTCCTCCTCAGCCAGAAAGGAGAGACGCATCTAAAGTCTTAAACCGGTAAAACTAGCGGAAGGAAGAAAAGGGGTTGCCTTATTTGAAGGTGCAGTCACTTCCATTGTTCACAGGGGAACAGAGACATCGCAGCACCTGGGAATAGGCTACATTTATCCCAGTCGAGACCATGTTAGCATTAATCTTTGCAGTTGTGATTCTGGTTGGAGTTTACGTTATTCTAGTGGAAACTCTTTTCAAGAAGTCCACGTGTAAAAGCACTACGGCGATGGCCGGGAAGACTGTGATTATCACCGGTGAGTTTTTATTGGCATACAAATGTAACGATTCTAAATTCTGTTGATTAGGCTATGTTGTTTTGTTTTTTTCGGCATACGGTTGTACAGAGCGTGCTTATTTGTGGTTGGTTGTCTATAACTTGTCTATTTAAAGAAACAGCTTGATAGTGTGTCGCATAGTTTAGCACATAAATACATGCTCAATCAATTATTCATTAGAATTCAGAATGTGTCTGCATTTACTGACGGCGAAAAGGCGTGGTCCATGTGCACGCCGAAATAGGCTACATTTGGTATGGTTCCATACCTGCGTTGAGCACTTTAAATTGACCGTATGCCCAAACCATAGGCTATCACTGTAGGCTACTGTAGGTTATGTTCTGCGATGGTTTGCCGGTGTGAATGTTGCAACAATCTTCAACCTAGTCAGGTTTTCAGTCATCGGGTAAGTATTGCTGGCGACAGTCAGGTTTTGTGGGTTAACTGGAGTTTCAAACGATGATCTCCAATCAAATGTTACGAACACGTGCAGATTTAATCAGGGTAAAATCAATTGGAAACCAATTTTTCAAGTTGTGGAGTAGGTTATGTTACACTGGCTGTGGATCTCCCATCGGCACCTGTGTGGCATTTCAATTTTGTGACCACAAAACGTTGTCTCACTGGTGAGCTTGAGCTTTGAAATGTAATATTTTATAAATTATTTGTTTCACTCGCAGGGGGTAATACAGGCATTGGGAAGGCCACAGCCGTAGACCTGGCCAGGAGGGGGGCGAGAGTCATCCTGGCCTGCCGAAATCAGCAGAGAGCAGAGGCTGCTGTCAGTGACATTAAGAGGGTGAGTTGTTATAATAGGTGACGCGGGGTGGTGCCGTGATGACTTTTCGTGCAGGTCTTTAACATCTCATTATAATATTTATGTTGCTATGTGTGTCTGTGTATGTCTAAATGGAAGTTACCGAACTATTTACGCATTATCTACGTAGGCCTACTGTGTTAAACAACTGCCGCATTTTCGGAGGTCTGCCAACATCTAAAATGCTCCGCATTTATAAAAGGTTTAGTGGCTGAACCTAAGCCGGTTGCCATGTGCAGTAAAATCAGTACAATCACACAAGGATGATTGTTTCAACATTTGCGTTTATTTTAACGGGAGATTCCTTCAGTCGTGCTTACCTCTACATTTCCGGGTTTCACTAGCAAACGGAGTGGGTGAAACCAAAAGGGTTCCAGGAATTTTGGGACGGTGTGCTATTTGATTTATTATTTACTATTCAGTACCTTTATTGTCATTTTTGTTATTGACCATTTACTTATTTTATATGGTACCGTATGTTTAGCTTTATTATGCTATGACTTTCAGCTATGATTTATGTTCGATTTGTTGTTAATTGCGGTATTTGTTAGTTTAGTCTGGGGGTGGTACGGCCTTTTAACTTCTAGCCAGGAGCTCCTGCAGTCTGTTTTATTCGGAGTTGACACCATTAAGTTCTCCGCAGGCATGCTACATGGGCTGACTAGGTTGGCATGACCAAAAGGCACATTTGCTCCTTCTTGTCTCCTCGTATTTTGCACCGTTTTTATTCGTGTTTTGTCCATTCTTGCAAATATATTTGCACTGTTACTTTGGGCTCCCTGCTCTCTCCGCTAATAAAATCACTGGTGCACTGCATCTGTGTCTGCATTGCCGTCTCTGCTTCGTTGCCTCCAACCGCCGGTGCACCCTGACAATGGGGGTTTTCTCCGTCCACTGTATTTTGTAGTATTTCTCTTAATGAATTATACATTTGACCACTCAAGTCAGTAGCCTTTGGGAAAAAGGGAAATTCTGGATTCTTGAAACTGAGCAGGAATCCTGCTTTCCAGGAGAGTAGAAATGCAGAAGTGGTGTACATGCAGCTGGACCTGGGGAGCCTGAAGTCAGTGCGCTCCTTCACTGAGACCTTCCTAAAGACAGAACCAAGACTGGACCTTCTCATCAACAATGCAGGTCAGCCTTTAGTTGGAAGACTGATGGGAGAAGTGTGTGTGTGTGTGTGTGTGTGTGTATGTACGGGGATAAACATGCTCAGCTCTTAGCAGTTTGAGCCATTTCGGGTCAATTGCAGTATTCTTAGCTGGAGCTTAAACCTCTAGACCCCAGGACTTGCATTTCAACTGGAATAGCTAATCCTTATTCCACAGCTTTGGATAGCTACTCCAGTTATGTGGTCTAGGTCTGAGGTTTAAACTCCAGCTAAGTGCACTGCAGTTGACCCTGTATGTCTTACCGCAAGCATGCATGCTAGTGTAGTGATTGGAACTAAGCCAGGTGTGCACTAGGATGTACCACTCGGTACATCAGTACGCTTGGTGAATAACCTGGAATGACATACACTGTTGCGCACTAAGAATGCTCTTTGTTACCCTGAACCGTGTCTGTGTACCTCTCTGAAAAGCACAATGTAATTACCGCTGATTAACTTGCACTATTTCATTCCTCAGGCTTGGTGGGAGATGGACGCACTGAAGACGGATTTGGGATTGAGTTGGGGGTCAACCACCTGGGTCACTTCCTCCTGACCTGCCTCCTCCTGGACCGGCTGAAGGAGGGCAGCGGGGGGCGCGTGGTCACTCTGTCCTCCATGGCCTACCGCTGGGGCAGGATAGACTTTGACTCCCTCATTTCTAACAAAGACCTGGGCACCGGGAGGTACAGCTGGCAGTTCTTCCAGGCATACTGCAACAGCAAACTCTGCAATGTCCTCTTTACTCACGAGCTGGCCAAGAGGCTAAAGGACACCAATGTCTCCTGCTACAGTGTTCACCCAGGTAAGCCACAATTCGTCAATATGGGATGTGTAGCTGTTTTGACAGTGAATTGTCTACCATTATAAACTTGTTCACAGGCCTTGTGCCTAGTAATGATTAGGTTGTGGGTTCAACCCTTGGGGCACAGCATTACTTAATGGGTGCCTACAACCTGTATGCTTTGAGATGCAACTTTGGAGTGGGGTCATTCTATGATGGAGACGCAACCCTTATGGCTCGCTGCCTTTGCACAGGGGTTGTTAGGACGGAGCTGTCCCGGAATGTCGGCCTGTGGCAGAAGGTGTTTATTGAGCCGGTGGCCAGGCTGTTGTTCCTGGACCCAGTGGCCGGGGCCCAGACCACCCTCCACTGCGCCCTCCAGGAGGGCATCGAGCACCTGAGCGGGCGCTATTTCTCCTGCTGCGCTCCGCTGGAGGTTTGCGCCAAAGGCAAAGACGACGCGGTGGCCAGGAAGCTGTGGGAAGTGAGCGAGAGACTGAGCGGGCTGTCTTAAGGGCGCGTAAGCGCCTGGCTTCCTGCTGCGCTGCAGAGGATGCTGGGAAGAAAAACAGAAGGCCATTCGCGCACCAGATGCGGTTGTGCTAACCTCTGTGTGCTTGAAGCAGCATGATGTTTTTCTTGGAGTATTTTGTGCTCTACATTATCTTTTTGTTTTTTTTTCTTTCTTGCTGTTGTATGTAATTAAATGTACAGTTTTAAGAGATGTGAATAAGTTGAATTAAAGTGAGCTGATTATGGTATTAAGTGTTGTTGCGTGTTTTGGATTGTCCATGGGTAGAATTATCCCACATTTACGAAATACAATTGTGCCTTCCTTGGAATATGCACTATTTGGGTGTTTAAACTGAGGATATTGTGTGGGAAAAATGGTGAGTGGCTTACCTGTGCATTTAGAAATGTGATGGGAGGGACAAATTCTTTAAACACTGCAGTGATATGTAAAACATGCATTTTTTTGTAAATATAAATGATTGCAAATGATGGCTCTCTTCAGTCTTTTGTTACCCTAAAAATAATTGTGAAAAGATTATTTTCCTTTTCAGTAATTTGAAAGCACACCTGTGACTAAGGCTGCAATCGAAGTGGTCTGAGTGCAGAAATGTGTTCCGTGTGTACAGTTTGAGTTACTCAGTTCCAGTTCAGCGATAAATGAACCAGCCATTTTAACTAGAGGTCAGCAAGGTGTCCGTACAATATAAATATCTGTCTTTGTCATGCCAGGATGTCTTGAGTGCAACAGTCCCCAGTTGCACGTGCCACAGGAAATAGGATGAAACAAATTTTTGAAGTCTAAATGGATAAAATGCACATGCAACCACTGGAGGCACAACGCTGCTGAACAAGTGGCTTTGGAGGTACTGGGTGCGTATTTTCTTGCTCTAAGCCGCAACCCCCCCCAATGGCCAACCAGCCAATGTACAGTAAAACCAACAAGTCTAGTTCTATAAAATCTAAATGGCCCACTATTGTACACAAAAACTGTCTGGGCTAATCAGAACATACACTAAAACTGAAATAATGTTTTAAGGTGTGAAGTATCCCGTTTAAACCATATCTCTGGGGAAATAATGTCTTTAAAAGTGTAGGGCAGTTTACAGAAGTGTGCCCCTTGTCAGACCCCTGAAGGAAAACAGGGACAGGGATTCAGCAGGGTGTGATGGAGACAGTGTTCAGCTGCAAAACATCGTACTGGATTAGCATTGTGTAAACTTTAGGTTCTCCAAAATACAGTGTAATCATGTTTGTTATTGTGGTAAATTTGATGTCACAGGGAACAAGTTGGTGTCTTGTCTTCGCTGGTGACTAAAAATCTTGATGCCTATGGGTCAGCGCCCAGCCTGATACAAAGGTTAGCCTGGTGTGGTATGCTCAGCACAAGCAGGATCTTTGATTTACTGTTTTGTTATGATCGTGTATTTATTTGATGACTTGGGATTTTTCTCTGATCTTTGGATGTATAAGGGGAGAAGCGCAATGGTTCGAGAAGACTCGTCAACACGGTCTCCGGCGCATCACATGTGTATAGCCATTCAACTCCTAACGCATTCTGCACCCTTGTATTTTTCCACTATTGAACACACTGTACAATAAACTTCATTCACTTCAACCTGGTGTTCCTCTTTGAATCTTATCATCTTATCATAGTCGCTCGTCGTAACAAGATGCACAATTTTATCTATGCAGGTTACACAAGCCAGGCGCACGTCCGCATCTACCAAGATAGATAGCAATCCGTACACTGTGGTGGAAGGTAGTCCCCTCCTATGCATAACTGTCAGCACAGAGGAAAGGTTAAAACATCATGTTGGAGTCAAATAGCCAAGATAACAATAAATTAATCCCATTATAGTAGCACCAGATAAGACTACACATATTCTTCTGCCACTCAGATACTTCCGCTGTTTGATTTATCTGAGGGGTTTCTTACAAAAGTAAAGTGAGAATTTATTATGGAAGGGAACAAAGCCACTTTTCACAATAGTATAACTGACTTTCGTTGCTTTTTTGTTAGATTTGGTACGCAAAACAATTACTAGTATAACTGACTTTCATTGCTTTTTTGTCAGATTTGGTACTCAAAACAATTACATCTCCCTTTTTATTTTAGATATCTAAGTACTTGTACAGCTACACATTTGACAAAGGCATTTTACTTGACACATCTATAATTGCGAAGGATCCAGTGGCCAGAAAGGGAAGTTGGATTATCCTATTTTTGTATTTTTTGCATCTCCCATTTATTACGCAATTATTATTTTCAATTTTTTTTTTTTTTGTCCCAACAATACATGAGCTGCTAGGTGACCTGTCTTCCACTGCTGGAGATTGATAAGGTGATGAAACCTCTGGCGGCGCCTCTGTGTAGTCATCAGACAGGCCACACAGGTTCTCCAGCCATGTGGCTCTCACCTTTAGCCCGATTCATCGAGCTCCTGCGTTTTGGAAACGTGAGCACAATGGGGTGGCGCACGTGGGAGGCCTGCGGTCTACTTCACCCAGACCTCCGACCCAGAGCAGGACGGAAACTGCTCCGGACGTTTCCAACGATGCAGGGACCTCTATATCAGTATTTGTCCAATGTTTCATGAAAGACATTATATTATGTCATTTTTTTTGGTTTTAAAAACAGCATTACTTTATATATTTAACCCTCTTTTATGCATTCATACAGCTAGATATTTAGTCAATTCCAGTTGAGAGCTTTGGTGTGAAGGGATCCTGTACCTTGCTCAAGAGCACAAAAGTAATGACACATTGTACCTTACATTGCAAAGTAGCAGTTACAAGCCTGTTTTTCAGGTGTTAAGTCCAGTGTTGGCAACAATTAGTTTTTTGTCTCCCTGGCACAGGTATTTCCCTGCACACAGAGCACAGTGGATGGCTTTGGAATGGCACCTGATTAACTTTGATGAGCTTGATTACTGGGCTACAGGTGGGCTGGAGATCATGAGCCTGACATTAAATTGTCATCCTTGGCAGAAAACAAAAAATCCCCTCTATTGTATTTGCTGTCAGCCATATTGGCTACTTCTACTTACACTTCATTCTAATGGAGCAACTGAGAGAGGCAGGACAGTCTCACAAAGTGGATGCTACTTTTTTCTGCGCCACCCTTTGAACCCACTCAGCCTGCTGCCCAACAAGCCCAGCTGGCCTCTGGTCTGTACTTCAGGTCAGCCATCTCTTTGAGGGTTATGTGAGGATGTGGTATTTTTTTAAAATCTTGTTTGGAATGAGGTAATGGAAATGTGAACTGAAGTGCATTTTTAACATTCATTTGCATGCGTCATCATATGTCACATCTTCCTTTTACACAATTCCTTAATAATTCAATAGTTCCATAGACCTTAGAGCACACATTCGCTTCATATAAAATGTAAAATGAAATCAGTAATGTGAAATCGAAACATGCGCCCAAATACAACAATCTTATTTCACATGGTTCGTATTCAGAAAATCAGATGCAGTAGTCAGAACGATCGAAATTCTTAAAATGGCCAGGAGAGGGCAATGTGTCATTTCTTTTCAGGTTTACCCTCCGAAAAGTTCTACTTCCTGATATGAGCACGTGGGAGGCGTGTTAGCACAGGAAAGAGAAGCGGCAATGAATTGACCCGACTACGCTAGCATTTATACCTTAACTGAACTTATGTACAGTGTAACGTTAGTGATTAAAACTCCACAGATTCGTGAGTACGTTTACGCGTCAAGATATAACGTCAATTAGTTTGTCACACATGTACCTTAATCATGTAGGTAGCTAGCTGAACAACTTAAAGGATGCGCAACTCATCTAAAACCGAGATTGGTAACCGTAGCCAGAAGCAGTAACATGTTTTCGGCATGGAAAGCCTTAGGGGTGATTGATACTTTGTAGCTCACTTAGGTTACCAGGTACCGCTGAAATTGTACTAACTTACCTAGCTGGGTAGATGATGTTTGTCTAGTGGGGTAACTAAAGCTAACGTTATACTATTACACAATATTAACTACACTAGGGTCATTTAACGTTGGAATTAAGTCTCCTGGGGTAATGGTTCTCAGCCTTATTGCTCCCAAGACCCCCCATGTCCACGGAAATATTGGCGCATAAAAGTGAGTTTAAAAAATCCGTTGTAGTAATCCTAAAATATTTACAAAGCAAAAATCCTTTTTTTATTTGCTTTTTTCCCATTCTTAGCAATCATCCTACCATCTCAAGGACTCCTGGCAGATCCCTGAGGCCCCCTTTTTGGCCCTGGCGCCCCTGTTGAGAACCACTGCTTCTAACACATTAAAATGTGCAAAAGGATAACAGCCATTTTGAGTGTCACTCCTGGGAATTTTAAGATCAGGCAGTGGTACAGACCAGTGAGGGTCACAGAATATAAACCCTGTTGAACAAAGTAGGCTACTTTATGGCATGAATATGGCTCACTGACTATTCTGAGGTCCCCAAGAGTCATGTTTCTGCAGTGAATCGTTTATTTAGCCTAAACTAAACATGTTTCTGTCTCCATAGGTGGAGCGATTCTTTCGTTCATTCAGAATACTACCGGATTTGTTTTTTTGGCATCAGGCCTTCCTATTTTACTGAAATTCACAGACCACAGGTGTGAGTAGGTGGTTTACCTGGGAACGAACATGCGCCTGTCACAGTGGATTTACAGGTGTGCCTGCTACACTGGAGATGTTATCCTGAGGTCGGGTGTAGTTGGACGTCCACAGCGGCGGTTCTACCGTGTTCTCGGGACGCTCTTGAGCTCGGACGATAACGGCTCCGAGCTAGCGGAGGGTCGGGGGCGCGGCGTCCCGGGGCGTGGCGTCCCGGGTCCCGGCAGCGCCCGCGTCGCGCCTCCCCGAAAGCCGCTCGGGCCAGGCGGCGGGAAGGCCGCTAAGCGGCGTCCCGCGAAGCCGGAAGACCGGGCGAAGCAGGCGGGCTCGGAGCCGGGGCTCAGGCCCAAAAGCAGGCTCTCGCTGGACCTCCAGAGGCTGAGCCGGGACGACCTCGCGGAGGCGGAGCCTGAGGCCGACGGAGGGCAGGCCGGGGTCCGCCGGGGGACGGAGGTGCTCTTCGGCGCGGCGCCCTGCCTGCTCGCCCTCGCCCGGGGGCGGAGGGTGATGCACCGGCTGTTTGTGAAAGGGAACGGCGCCCCCCAGAGGCCGGCCCTGCGGCAGGCCAGCGAGGAGGCCCGCAGGCGGATGGTGCCGATCCAGCCGGCCAGCAGGAAGGAGCTGGACGGGCTGTGCTCAGGACGGGTCCACCAGGGCCTGTGCCTGGAGGCCTCTCCCCTGGAATACCTCACAGACGAGGGACACGCAGGGGCAGCTGGGGACCATAAAGAGCCCCCTCTCTGGCTGGTCCTGGAAGGGGTCCAGGACCCCATGAATCTGGGTGCTATCCTGCGCTCTGCCTACTTCCTGGGGGTGGACAGGATTGTCAGCAGCATCCACAACAGGTATGTCTCCCTTCAGTGCAGCATCTTTCTCTCGAACCGCATGTGCTTTATTTCCAAAACTCCAGTGAGTTGGTTTCTGTGGCTGTGGTCGTGTTAACACAGGACTCAGTGTTTTTTAGGCAGAAAAAAGAGAACGCAACGGAAAAATACACTGCGTTCTGTAAATGTAAATCTTCCTGGGTCTTTTTTTTTAACATTACAGTGGGCGATGACCCAGACTTGAACCACAACAAAGTATAATTACTGATGTTTTTTTTGAGCCAGTCATTTTTCGGTGTCTGTGTTGTTTGCTGATCACAGTATGTACACTTTGGTTGCATTGCGAGATCCAAACAGAACGCGCTTTATTTGAATGTTGAAAATGAGATGTCCCGCTCCACCTAGCTTATTTGAATAAATTAAAACGGTACTTGCTCCCAGGGTTTTAAAAATGTTATTAGCCTGTGTGGCAAACATTCATTTAAATCAGAATGCCAAAGCATTATTTGTAGCTTATTTCATCTCACTAATCTCACGATTCCATCCCGCGTCTATTACAAGTGTCGTACAATTATGACTGACATACATTTATTGTGTTATTTTTGTGGATTGGTACATTATGGCAAAATAGTTATTTTTATCAGAACACATTTGAATTGGTGTAAAACACAGGTTCTGAAATGTCCTGCATTCTGAAGATGCAAGATTCCATTAGCTAGCACGACCACTGCTAAGGGCTGTCTTCTGTGGTTTTTTTAACATAAGGCAGGTCATGTGATTTTGCTTTAGGTGCACCACAGCTGGCTTCTTAGCACATTATTAAAAATGTTGTTTTTCCTCCTAGCTGTCCTTTGACACCAGTCGTGAGCAAAGCCAGTTCAGGTGTGATGGAGATTGTGGAAGTGTATGGCTACGAGAACCTGGCTGACATGCTGAAGGTATTCCTATTTTGTTTTTCAGACCATGTTCTGTGAAATTTGGAAATTTGTTCCATTCGCATCCACCAGGGGGCAGGAGCATGCCACCGTGTTGCATTCAGTTTTTTTTTTTTTTTTGTGATCCAGGAACATGCAATGTACTTTGCTGAAGCTGACAGGTTCCTGTTATGCAGACCTATAACTCATGTTCCTTGGTTCAGAATCCAGAGCTGTTACCATTTCTCCTCACTCCTTCTGTATGTGGGTCCATATGAACATGACTTACAGACCTGGCACAGGGGCACAGTGCCCGTGGTCCACAGTGAGGTGAAGCTGACATCATCTTCTCTGTGCTGTCAGTTGAAGGTGGGCCAAGGCTGGCAGGTTATCGGCACGGTGGGGGCCGCGGAGGTGGGCGTGGACGTGCCTGTCCATCACTGCTCTGATTTCGCGCTGACCACGCCCACGCTGCTTGCTGATAGGTGAGACTGTGGCCCTCTGTCCCTGTGACCTCACGTTTTTTTTATCCACGCTGTGCTCCTCGGTACCCAGCTCCACCAGCTCGTGCGTGTGAGGCCAGCGCGTGCTCGTTGCGCTTGCCTGCGAGCGTTCGGGTCATCGCTGCGTGTGTGCGGGGGCCCCTTTGATCTCTGGTGTCCCTCCTCAGGTGGGGAGGGTCCTGGCCTGTCCCCTGACCTTCGGCGGCTTTGCCACGCCCTGCTCACCATCCCGCCCTGCCGCGAGCTGCACCCCGCCGTCGAGTCCCTCAACGTCTCCGTAGCGACAGGTACCGTGGCGCCCTTTCAGATGAACACGGAGCCCTCCAGCTACCACTCCGCTCTTAATTCTCCAGCCACGCACTCTCATACATTTGGCACAGTGGGCTGCATATTAACCTGTCAGTCATACACCGAGTATACAGTTATAAAATGCTTTAAAAGTATATTATTGCTAATTGACTTTTTTTTATTAGAGGAGAGCAGATAATCTGTCCTCCGTAGGCATTTATTCCATATTATTCAGACGAGGGAAAGCAAAGACGGGTACAGATTGAGGTAGGATCATGGTACAGAAAGTGCCTGATCCAGGATTTGTATTTGCATATGGGTTGAGATTTGGCTGTCCTGTGGCTCCAGCACACGCTATCCTACTGTGACTTGTTTTAACTATGAATGAAGGTGGTAAGTGGGTTATAAGATACTTCTCCTTTGGTTGTTCATAAAACACTTCAGTCATGAAGCGACAGAGCTTCAAGTGTAAATATCAACCTGGCTTTAATTAAGCCTATAAACTATTCTGAATGAACTGGAAGTCTGTTCTTAAAAATTGTGCAAAAAAAATTTTAAGCATTCAAATTTTATTGACCGCCTACTGCCTGCTCTAGCATAAAAAGCTCATAAAATTATTAGAAGCTATTTTATAATTTATTTCCTAGAACTACACTTTCCTATTAGAAATGCACATATAAAAAATGGCTGCTTGTTAACTGGCTTGCTCTACCACAACTGATCGATACAGATTTAGAAGGGTCACCGTGTTGCAGGAGAAATGTATGTTGCACGTAGTGTGGCGTGCTGCACATGTTGAGATGTTGATGTCCGAGGGCGAGCTGCTCGGCACTGAATATCCCTCCCTTTCTGTCCCCTCCTCTGCGCTGCGCAGGCATTCTGGTGCACTCGCTGCTGTCATCGCGGACGAGAGGGCGTCGATGACCACGGCGGGGTGTTTGTTTTGGACGAGCTCCCGGCCCCTCAGTACAGTGCTTAGAACGGATTACAACATCAATTAGCCATCGGCGCATTGATTGGGTATGCTAACGCGGACGGGGCGGCGGGTTTGGCGGGTTTTTTTTGGCCGAGCGGGCGGGGGCCGCCGCGGTGCAGGCGGCGCGGCGCGAGGCGGAGGCCGCTCTCTCGGGTCGCTGAGCGGCGACGCCGCGCCGCCTCGGAACACTGGTCTCCCCGGCAACTGCGGGGGCGGCGGCGATGATGTCACGGCTCTGGAAACCACACGCGGGCGAAACGGGCGAACTGGAACATGGCCGCCGTTTGCGCCGCGCACGCATCCCTTCTGCGCACGCATCCCTTCTGCGCACGCATCCCTTCTGCGCACGCATCCCTTCTGCGCACGCATCCCTTCTGCACACGCATCCCTTCTGCATATGTATCCCTTCTGCGCACGTACCCCTTCTGCATATGTATCCCTTCTGCGCACGTACCCCTTCTGCATATGTATCCCTTCTGCGCACGTACCCCTTCTGCATATGTATCCCTTCTGCGCACGTACCCCTTCTGCATATGTATCCCTTCTGCGCACGTACCCCTTCTGCATATGTATCCCTTCTGCGCACGTACCCCTTCTGCATATGTATCCCTTCTGCGCACTATGTATCCCTTCTGCGCACGTACCCCTTCTGCATATGTATCCCTTCTGCGCACGTACCCCTTCTGCATATGTATCCCTTCTGCGCACGTACCCCTTCTGAAGGAGGCACTAGTGGTTTCGGAGCTGCCGTAATGTTGCTCACAGAAATGGAGAGCGGGGGACTGTAAAACTGCGCTCGTTTCGTAGGGCTGATTGGTTCCTCGTATGCAGAGCCTGCTGTGGCAGCAGTTAAGCTGTGCCTCGCCTCCAGCAGGCTCTGCATCATGCCTTACAGCAGCTTTATGGCTCTGCCTCTGCCCGCGGTGTGTCTCTGCTGTGCTGTAGCTGGGGCCTCTTGCCTCTTCCCTCTGTGTGTGTGTGTGTGTGTGTGTGTGTGTGTGAGTGTTCGTGTGTTTGTGTGTGTTTGTGCATTGGGCTACAGCCACTGTATGAAATGTGCTATATAAATAAAGATTGATTGATTGATTGATTGATTGTGTGTTTGTGTGTATGTGTGTGTGTGTCTGTGCGTCTGTCTGTCTGTGTTTGTATGTGTGCGCGGGTGTGCGAGTGTGCGTGTCTGTGTGTAAGCAAGGGTGCATATGTGTGTCTGTGCAAGTGCGGGCGTTTGTGTGCACGTGCAAATATGTATGTTTCTATGTCACAAACACACACCTGTGCACACGCGCGCATGCGTGGGTGTGGTGGATGCGTGTTTGCATGCATGCGTGCGTGTGTTTGCATGCGTGTGTGCGTGTGTACAGTAACCGCACATGTAAGAAGCAGGCATTGCACTCCCAGGCCAGTGACGGTTGGGAAGTGGGGCACGCTGGTGCTACAACGGCAGCGGTGGACGTGAGCAGAGCGGATGTGATAAAGGAAAAGCCAAAAGGCAGATCTGTCCTGCCCCCCTGTGTAACAGTATCCCCCTCAGCCCCCCCCCCCCCAATGTGATGGAACCAATCAGCTAATGGAATCATCCTAAGGGTCTTGTTACTTCCACAGGTGCAATTAACCTCCACATCTGCTAATCTGTGATTAACGAGCTTTACAAATGTGCTAAAACTTGCTAACGAACTCCAGGATGAGATCTATCGCTTCTCATCTCCCTCCCTCCTCCTGCTCCTCCTCCTACCTCTTCCCCTGCCTGAGAGGCCCTCGAGCAACACACACACACATGCACGCACACACACACCAGCCTGGACCCACTCCTCTCTCCCCCCGTGTTAATTAGCAGAGGTACTTAATTTTTCGTAATTAAGAATGAGGGAGAAAGATGGAGGAAGGACACCGAGGGCCAGGTTGGGCGTTGGTGCTGCCAGGTCGGTATGAAGATGGCCAGTTCAGCGGCTGACCATTCTCCCCGATCCCAGTATACGGGCATCTCATTGTGACGGGCGCTGGTTTGTTCTGATAAGAGACAGGACTGACAGCTGTGGCAATGTAGTGTTTGTTGTCTGTCCTCCTCCTGACCATTTCAGCCATCTTCCTGTTTTTTTTTTCTTCTCCACTGGATCCGTCTCTGTCCCTTGGCATGGGTGAGGTGAGGTTGGTGTTCGCTTAGTGGTCCCTACATCACTGCTGCAAGTAGTAGTCGGGCTGGAGCAGAAGTTCTTCCTCTTATTTGTGCTCTGCTGTTTCATTAATAGTGACTATACACTGTAAAAAAAAAAAAAAAAAAAAAGAGAACTTTGTTGTATAATAAATTGCTTTGCAATCTGTGCTGATATCAAATTTCAAGGTTTCAACGCAGCATTTCTGTCCTTTTTTATGTGTGATATTGTGCCTGTGAGTGCTTCTTAATTTAATCAAACTGGGAATTATTTAAATTGTTTTTAGATATACACATTTTTAATTGCATCACATAGGAATTGTTTTATTACCAGTGCATCGCTTTAGTTTTGAGCCATTTGTTTTACAATCAACTTGTTTTTCCCCCCTCTTCTCCTGGTAGGAGACAGACAACAAGAATATATAGTATAGTGTGACTGCCATGTTGTGTTTGTTAATTTATTCAGTATACTTGCATGGACACATTGCATGCAGTCATTCATCTTTTTAGGATAACAAAATAAATCTAGAGGTTTTATCTGAACTTTTTTGTAATGTCGTTTTAAATCCTGTGGTAGTTAAGAAGCTTATTGTTTGTATACTCTTTTTTATGGCTTTGATTGTATGTTGTGGAAGTTGTGAAATGGTACTGAAATCGTATTTGCACATAATTCACATGAGTAACACTGAATTGCTTTTAGAAAAATTTGACAGCATAATTCTCTTTCACACAAAATGTACTTTGTTCTAGTTTTTGTTTTTTTAGTTAATTGCACCCATGTATTTTCAGATTATGTTTTTCAGGTGTTCCAACATAAAGGTTACACCTATAGTGTTCAAAACTTGTCAAAAAAAAACTAAAGTTGAGAGGAAAAGTTAATTTCTTAAAACATTCATCTGTATACATTCATTCACAGAGCCCAGGTAATGGAAACTAATTTCCACTTTAGGTAATTTACAGTAATTTAATGAGGAAATGTAGCTTGCTGTGCATGGCTGTGTAAGTGGACTCCGTGGGAGAATATTGTTGTAAAAGCGATCCATTATGATTGCAATCTGCAGTTGTATTACTAATTGCAAATTAGCTACCTTGGAAACACAGCATTGTCTTATTTTATTTGTGCCATTTACCAAGCAACCAGGCAATCAGGAGTGTTTACAAAACCGGGAAGCACCGTGGCATTTAGCGTGCTTGCATTCTTTTCATGTTTTCTTTTGTTCCCTAGCTGCACATCTTGAAAACAAAATAAAACATTTCTCCAGTGGGTGAGTGCTTGCACATAGGTCAGTCGCTAATATGCTTTCTATCTTTGGAAATCCTGAGTGTGTGTTTGTACAGTGAGCTCCATAATGTTTGGGACAAAGACATATGTTTTCTTGATTTGGCTCTGTACTCCACATTTCAGATTTGTAATCAAGGCATTTGCTTATGGTTAAAGTGCAGATTAACAGCTTTGTTAACACTTTGTATACACCTCCCCCCACCCCCCAAAGTTCAGGAATTATAATGTTTGGGACAAATGGTTTCACGGGTGTTGTATGTATGTATGTATGTATTTATGTATGTATAGTCAGGTGTGTTCAGTTGCTTCCTTAGTGCAGGTATAAGAGAGCTTTCAGTATCTAGTCTAGACTTTTTCCTTTGGAGTCTGGTATTGCTGTTTGTCAACATGAGGAGCAGAGTTGTACCAATTAAAGTCAAGGAAGCCATAATGAGGCTGAGGAGTAAAATGTAAAGAAATCAGACACTTTGGCCAAACCTTAAGCTTACTAAAATCAACTGCTTAGAACATCATTAAGAAGAAAGGGAGCATTGGTGACCTCAGTAATCACAAAGGGCCTGGTAGGCTAAAGACCTCTACAGTTGATGACAAATTCTTACCATAATTAGAAACCCCAAAACACCTGTCTGATAGATTAGAAGCACTTATATGGAGGCAGGTGTGGGTGTGTCAGTGACTACTGTCTACAGGATTTATAGCAAAGTACTAAACATTGCTACATTCATTTACATTACATTAATATGTCCCACACATTGGTGGTGTCCTGAAATGCTGGGGTAGTGTATAGAACGTGCTGTAATTTCTACACGTTGAAACCAAAATGTATAAACATTACCAGTGAAAGCAAATGCCTCCAAACTCATTAAACCGTGCTTCATCCTGCAGCAACACAATGATCCCAAACATAATGTCAAAGCAACAAGAGTTTTTCAAAGCCAAAAACTGGAAAATTCTTCACCGGCCAAGTCATTCACCCGATCTGAATCCAACTGACCATGCGTTTATATGCTGAAGAGAAAATTTAAGGCAACTAGCCATGACACAAACAGGAGCTGAAGATGGCTGAAGTACAGGCCTGGCTGGGCATCACCAGAGAAGATACACCTGGTGATGTCTATGGGTCACAGACTTTAAGCACCGACATGACCTCTTTCATTCACGTAATATTTCCCAAACATTATGATGCCCTGATATAGGGAGACCATGTATAAAATGTGCTGTAATTTCTAAATGGTGAAACAAAAGTGTATAAAAATATAAAAATACCCTGAGAATGCGCACTTCAACTACGATTCATTTGATTATAAATTTAAAATTGTGGAGTACACAGCCAGATCAAGATATATATATATATATATATATATATATATATATATATATATAGGGCTGTCAATCGATTATGGAAAGCATTGAATAGAAATATCAAAAGGGGCATTAGAAATCAATAAATTGTTTTATTTCCAATCATTTTTCCATATACATGTCTTTTTTTATCATTGAAAATAAGCCTATCACTTAGCCTAAAATGTGGCCATAACAGTTTAAAATTTTTTTTATTTAACATAAGCTTACCACTTAATCACCAATGTGGCCATAAGTCTGTCTGTTCCAAATCCAGCCTTGTCTTGAGGTAATCTAAGAACCTGATAATGTTCTTGATGTAGCTAGTTGAGTACGGTGGCTGCACTAATGTCCGTGCGGTGTAGGCTGGTCAGATAATGTCTGGTCTCTGTGCTCTTCGTGACGAAGTTCAGAGCTGAAGAAGGATGATGAGAAAGAAATGTTAGCGTTAACATCATGAAAAGAAACTAGACATATAGAATGTGTTGAAATTGGTGTGTTGAGAATTGATGTGTAAAGAGATCTTACCTCCTGTTGGCAGTTGAGGACCTTCAAGCTCTCAGTTAGGTACTTTTAAAGTCCACAAGGAGCTTGGCGTTCTCAGGAAACTTTTCATACAGACCCGCCTCTTTCATCTTGATCCGCACAGAGAAGGTCACGGCTAGAGGATCTCTTTAAAAAAATACAAATTAAATTATAAAAAAAAAAAATTGTTTGTAGTCCAAGATCATAAATTCAACTGGACATAACACATATGATTAACAGTCTCGCTCACGTTTGGTGGGACGCATGCGGAGGTGGTGCTTCGTTTAGTAGGACGCATGCGTAGGTGCATCTCCCAAAATCACCACTAGTTCGAACGGCACGAGATTTTTAAGCACAGCTTTAACGCCCAACGTTACTTTAGCTAACCCTAACATGTTAGCGTTTCGCCTACTTCAGTTAACCTACTTAGTGCGTACCACCGATACAGATGCACAGACACACGGAGGACAACAAATACCACTACAGAGGTGAGGACATGCCATAGCTAGCTAGCTATATAGCTATATAGCTATATAGTGAGTTTTACTCGACACTTTGTACAGGTGCACCGTGGGTCTGCACGGTTTCGTGCTTGTTTAAAGGGGAATTGCACTTTAAAACACATATGGGCTTATTTTATTTCTAATTTTCTTCTAATGAATGTCGACCTTTATTTTTCGAATAGTTATTTTGTTTTGTTAATATTTTACGATGTTTTGTTGCTTACCTTTACAAATTCACGAAATAGAAGCAGCATATAGGCAGTATATCATTGCGCGACTTCAACGCTATGCTTTTCTTCGAAGAAGAAGAAAAAAACCGGAAACCGTACTACTATGTGGATTTGCGCTAAACATAGGTCCTTGTTTCTAACGTTACACATTTAAAACGAAATAACTAATCGAAAAACGAACGTCGACACATTCATTAGAAGGACAATATAAACAAATTAAGCCCATATGTGTTTGAAAGTGCAATTCCCCTTTAACTATTTAACATGACTATTTACATGCGCAACTACGCACCACCAGTTGGAATTGTGCGACGCACGGTGTCAGAGGGGTGCGTTCGTAAATTCACTCCGGTGGTGTCAGTGACACCCTGAGTGCTCTCTTGTCGTTTAGAAATTAGCGCTGCTCTAGAGCCACACCGACCGCTCCAGCTGAAGGGCCGGTTTGTCAGAGTGTCTGAACCATAGATATGTATATATGTCTATGGTCTGAACCAGGTCTGAAACCCCATAATGGCTGACTGTGGCAAAATGCGACGGTTGGGTTATTTGGCAATATAGGTAGTGTTATTCAACACGCAGCAACTTACAGTAACATCAATTAATTAACATAAACATTAAATAATATTATATGCGTTAGTTTGCGTTATTTTTTAACGCGTTATTTTATAATTCATTAATCGAAATGAATGCGTTAGTTCACAGCCCTTATATATATATATATATATATATAGAGAGAGAGAGAGAGAGAAAGGGGTACAAGTACCATTGTGCGGTCATGCAGTGTGTGCGTCCGGAGTGCCTGCTTGTTGGAACTCATTAGATGGCACGTCCTCGACCACATGGGGTTGAGGATGAAGAGGTGCACTCATTGAGAGACTGTGCCAGAGATGGGTGGGGGAGGGGGGGAGGGGAACTGGGGATTGAGAGAAGAAAATCGGCTGAATGGGATAAAGAGAATTGGGATGAAGAAAAAAGGAGTCTCATAATATATATTATCACCGTACCCAACCCAATGGAAGAGTCGCCTCTGCTGGCTGGTTTTGCTGTATAACCGTATTTCAGCAATGGGCATTTTACACAAGACTACTGGAGAAAGCAATTGTCCCCGTACAAATTATTTGAAGAGATGGGAACAGATGAGTTATACTGTTATTTGCGGAGGACTTCGGGGTTCTGTAGGTGAGATGGGGGTTTTACTCATAATGAAGCCACAAGTGTGCAGCAGCCATGCTTCTGGCTCCTGCAGAACAGACAGTCCAGGCTTCTGTATCCATCTCAGGCGATTGATCAGGGTATTGACTGGGGTTGACGGTTTGGGCCAGTGGGGGAAGAGTGACAATGTCCCTTATCCCAGAATTTCTTTTTTTTTTTTTTTTTACAGCATGTGACAAGTCAAGGTATTGTAAACCTGCTGTCAGTATTTAGGTCCTGTCTTTTGGTCACTGTTGCCCAAGACCGGGCAGAGAAGGACCTGCACCTGTAGGGCAGATTTCTGTTTCTTCCATCCACCTTCCGTGCCAGTGGCACCCAGTGAGAGGACGGCCTAATTCCCACTGTTTGACATGGTCATGATCTTATGCCGTGTGGTGCCAGCTGTCGTAGTCAGTCCCACTATGCCGGAGAATCGCAGGGATGGTGCATGATGTCGCATGCTGAAGGAGACTTACAAACCAGTCGCCTTATGTTCGCTCAGCAGGACTTCCGGCTTTCACAGGTAACACTGCACAGGAAGTTGTCATTAAGTCAATTCTAGTGCTTTCTGTTCACTGAGTTTCAATGTGTCGTTCCTTGGGTGAAACCCATTGTAGATCAAAGGTCTCACAAGGTCATGGCCGAGCACCAGGAACATCTGCCAAATAAATGCCTTGGGGAATCCTAAGGGTTATTCCAGTGTTTCAGAGTATTATTTTTTCCACTCAATGTCCTGGTCATGAATTGATTAAGTTTGGACAAGCTTGCTAACATCGCGTAACAGACCTTGTTGCTGCCTCCAGTGAAATGGGTCAGCGTTGTCCTTCCCCTTCTCTGCAGTATAATTCTCAGCATGCGGCCGTGTTCAGTCACCAACTACCTTAGCCATCCTGCTGCCTTTGTAGGCTCTGAACAGCAGGCAGCCAGGACACCAAGGCTTTGATTTTTTAAAATATTGCCATAGGCGCTTCGTTAACTAATCACGAAGGACAGGAGCCCTTGTCTCCTCCTGCCTTATGGTTTTTGATAAGGCGCGCACACACATTTGTCAACAAGCACGTATTTAATTACTGCTGATTGTTGCTGTGTGTTCAATAGTTATTAATTAGAAATTGGAGGGGTGCTTGACCTAGGATCTTGCCTGGAGGTGTGACTTCACCTGCCGTTTATCTCTTTGTTTATTCACGTGTGATACGTGAAGTGGGGCGGGAGAGGAAGTCAAGTAAAATGAGGTGGAGGTCATTTTCAAGACGAGACTGCTGTACTCCATTTCCCGACCGGTGGAATAATGATCCACAGACCCCCACCATCACCCCCTCTGATCTCCCCTGATGACAGGACATCTGCTGTGTGACCCCCAGTGTGAGTGCAGAAGTTCCCTGCAGGAATCCCGTCAAGAGTAGGATTTAACCAACACACCGTAGGATTTCCTGTAATCCAAGGAGACTTTTTTCAGGCGTACGACATGTAGCATCTTTGATCACACAACAGGGAGGAGAAAAACAGTCCTGTGAAATACTATGCCCCATCACTTGATTTATTTAACGGGCATTCCCCAGCATTTCACAATAGATGCATGTTCCATGTACTTGATGCATTTTTTCCCAGCCCTGTCACCTGGTGTCAGTGATAATACACACCACCTGTACAATCTCTGTTAGAATCGCTCTAAAAGAATGACCCAGTTGCTCTTAATCGGCTACTCTCCTTGCCTTGCCTGCAGCTCCTTACAACCATAGTGCCCAGAATTTAAGGACAGGGACTGCTGGCACCTCAAATAAGCCATCCAGTTTCCATAAGCTAGGTAGGCCAACGGGATGTGCTGGTAGCTTTTGGCGGTGATTCCCGCAGCCTCTCCTCAAGGCTCCAGCTCCTCACTGCCGCTTATCCTGTTTGTTTGCCATATGAAATGCGCTTTTGCAAATCGCTTTGGCTAAAAGAGTCTGCTAAATGGCTAAACTGTAAATCACAGTGCTGTCAAAGTTGTGACCACGGGGCGAATTACACCGGGTTCATTTTGAACCGAGGTACCGTGGATACCTCCCTTATCAGTAGCTCATCTTAGCCTGATACGGCAATATCAGACCGTGTCCGTGTGTAGCTTATTAGGTTAAACAACATGTAGCGTAGTCTACGTCTATACGATGCATAAACGTTCTCTTATGTCAGAAAAGTTTGAAACAATTTAAAGATCTGTACTCTTTTTTTTTCTTTCTTTTTTTTTTTTCCAGCAAAGCTGTTCGTCTGCGCAAGGGCATTGCATGTTGATTGTCCTGGGGGTCATTCCAAACCCGAGGAGTGCGTTTCATGCTGTTCAGCTGAGCATGCAGAGGCAGCGAGCGGTTCAGCCTATTAAAATGTAAATTCCCTCTCCGGCGCGGCGGGCCCAGACTGCGCAGCTCAGGTGAGGCTGGCTGAAGTGGAGGGGGGTCTGCTGCTGCTGAAGTGTCGGTGAGATGCGTCTGTCTGTCCTGCCCTCTGCAGTAGCTGTACATTAGCTACTGTGTTTAAGAGTTCAGGACGTACGATTAGCAATTGCTGTTATTTGTATTCAGTAACCCTACCGTAGCATATATGATACTAAAAAAAAAAACACATAATGCGTTTTGTGTCTGTTTCTACTACACCCTTTGTTATGTTTGTCATGGAGGCAATGTAAGCTAAGTACGACGAAGGGTCTAAGCACTGCCATTGAGATTCCACCGACAGTAGCCTACGCGACTGGCTGCATTCGCATTATAGACTATAAGTAAAACGGAAAGCCTGTGTCAAAACTATAGGTCTCCATTGCCTTTTAGCGAATATGACAAAGAAGAATAAATCGAAAATGCTTGTCACACAAGTCCAGGTTCCAAAGAACAAGCTCGCGAAGACCTAGGCCGACATTTCGTGAGTTGAACTAACCTGCTTATCGGGCGTTACGAAGAGAGATAGCTTTTTCAGGCGTTTTTTCCCCCCCATTTCGAACTGCTAGGGCATTGTACAACGGGTTCGGCCTACTAATTAATATTTACCTACAATAAAACAAAGGGGCTTAATTTCCCCACCCAAATGCTTGCTAAATTTAAGCCTATGTTGTATTGTAATATTAATTACAAATATGAAACCTAAATTAACAGCGTATGTAACTGAAAGCATTTCTTTTTTTATATCTGTACAGGCACCAGCTTGGTGCAGTGTTTTAGTGGCCGCCTGTTTAGTGTAGACTGCAAGTGTAAATACCACAACTTTGTTGCGCTTTTGCATTCAAACATTAGAAACACCACTTCAATCACACGGTACTCAGAAAGCGCTTGTTTTTGGCGGCACCTCTCTGCGTTAATACTAGTGGTCACACTGTGTACTAGCGAGCCGAGTAGCCTACCATCTCCGTCACACTGAGGGAAGAATGAACCTCACCGGCGGAGTCACCATGGCAACCTGCACCGAGGCCGTGTTTTACTCTGGGATTGACCTCGCACTCGAAATTGTTACCTTTAAGCCAAATGATATGATTTTTAACCAATTGATTGACAAAATAGCTCAATTTCCATTTTCAACATCTGTGTTTTTCCTGTCCCAAAGGCATAGCTTGAAGTTTTGTGTGTTAATTAGTTTTAAGTTGTTGCAGCTCATTAAGTGTTGCCTTTAGGCTAATTTTTTTTTAACCTGTGCAACGGGCTACATCGTACATTGATTTCTGGGATTGTGTGGTTCTTAGTTTATTATCAGTATACACATTCATTCCTTTTACTATATACGAGGTGCACTATGCGTTGTGTCGGTAATTCTCATTCAGTATATTTCATGGTAATCCACCGTACATAGGCCTAGTGATGGTCTCCCCTCTGACGGACCATGCCGTTGAAGTATCATTTCCTAACGATTTATGTTCCCTTTTGATATTTTTATATATTATTCGGACAGGTGACATTGACACTTAACTACACATGCAAGCAAATGTTACTGGTTCACTAGTCCGTCCCTGATGCGGGATTTAGTTCCTGCAAAATAACACTAGATGGAGCTGTGTTCTTATTGTAGCCATTTTCGTGCTGTCCTTAATTCTACAGCCTATATTTGAGGAGAGAAACCATGATGCAGTTTTGAATAGGTGTGCGTGGTACTGTATGTGTCATATCAATTAAATGCCAAACCTCAGTCAGCAATCACTTAAATTTGTAAATGGCATGGCTTTGTGGATAGCTAACCCAATGCCAATAACTAATGCATTGTGGGAAAAAATAGACAAAATTGCAATTCATTATGTATATTTGTGGAAATTTGTTATATATTATTTTATTTTGACAAAAGTGGATAATCGAATAATGTCCATGAAGGCAAGTAAGTCTACTAATAATGTCTGATTTTCCTGCTTGTCACATTGCCAGATTTTGTATATTGTTGCAGTTGTCAAATCTCAAAGGGGTCCTTCTTGTAAAGTATGGCATGGGATAACTGTTTCTGTTCGTTGTTCATCAGTAAGTGCCATTGATTTCACATTTGCTTGCCAATTTAGTTAGCATTCATATCTGTGCAATGTTCCCTACATTGCAGAGTGCAAAGGCCTTCAGTTTGAACAGTTTGAAACTGGTGGAAATTACGAACAGTGCGATTGTGTAATTTCAAACAACTGTGACCTTTTTGGGATGTTCACCCTTATGTCCTCAAAGGTAGGACCATCTCGCGCATCTATGCTGTGATGGATATTCACTGGATGATCAGTGTACCAGAAGCAAATAACACACCGATGTGATGCTCACCTATGGTCTATCTTGGAAAACATTGAAAATGCTTGGGGTCATTGCAGCAGCAGTGGCTGAAAGCAAGTTATTTTCTGTGCGCGCTTGGTCATGTCTGTCCTGTTCTGAGCCTTTGTTTCCGTGTGCTTTGTTACCGTTCGTGTACTTGGGGAATAAGAGTCTCCTTGTGTTTCCCCTCTGTGCTCAAGGTCAATGCAAGAGGCTACTGCTAAATTGTCTTCTAAGCATTAGTTTTACCTGTTATTCGCTCTTGACTCGCTTTCATTGCAAAGAGCGACTTTTCTATTTTGCAGCAACGGAACTCTTAAGCATCAGTGAAAGATCATAGTCTTTCCCGAATTTATTAAGTCCAGCGTAATGTAGAAAGAGCATCAAAGATGGCTTCTTGTTCGTGACCAGTTAACCTCTGCGTTGAAATGCGCTGATATGATTTGCTTTCATTCCGAGGGATCAAAGGCCAATCCCTGCATGTGCCGTAAAAGAACAAGTCGCTCAGCTCCAACAGCACACCTCATTCGGGAGCCACTTTTTCATTCGCCATGTTATCTTTATGCTGAAAGATTTGACAATTAGAGATGCAGATACCAATCTGGTTCTCAGTTAGTCAGGGTAAGCGGAGAGCGGATTGCGTGCCTCTCGATGCTGACTCTCCTGGCGGAACATGGCCGTGGATGCAGATGCAGCGAGGCAGACCGGTGAGTGGATTGCGCTCTCTTATCTTTACAGGTGTTGCCTGAACGCCCGCCGGACGACTAATGCTAGGATTGAGGATGAACTCTGAACTTGCCGTCGGGGGAAGAACGGCAGTGTTTGCGCTGTCCCGGAGAGTGAGGTCATTTCCTGCTATGTCCCCCAACTGTTTCCTGTTTTCTAGGTTGCAGGTTCGCCCCGGCAGAGCAGCTGTCCACATGTCCGCCTTGTAAGCCCAGCTTGAATTGCGACTCCCCCGCTGTTCTAATATGTGATTATGTGGCTCGGGGGAACCTGTCCCAGATTCGCACCGCTCGCATTCTGTGGGCGCCCTGTGACTCGCGCGCTGTCCCGCAAAGGAGGGTTTGTCCTGAAATTGGGGGGCGTCGGGAAGAAAAGGTCAGCAGCGTTTCTAATTCCGTGTCAACAGAAAAAGGCTCATTTGCCATGCCGGACTTCAAACTGCTTTTGACAATGGCGGCTCTGATGCGTTGATAGCTGTCTCCTAATAAGAGGTCTGCCTTTTCTTTCCAGTTCAATGGCTTCTGTCAAATGTAGGTAGGTGTTACGTTTTGAAACAGTTTTCCCCTGAAATATACTAAGAGTTCAACTGATTTCTCTGGCCATTTTTTTATATAAGCATATCTTATCAGTCAGCGCCGAAGACCATTCCGAAGTAGACGTGTTTCTGTTTCAGGTGATTTATCTCGAAAGGCATTGAGAACACAAACAAACACACAAATGAACCGAGTCATACTGTGAGCGATTTTCCCAGCCTTTTGAACCCCAAGTTCAAATATCATTGTCACAGCCTCTCTCATTGTAATAGTTGCCAAATATCACTGTTACTGCTGATTGAAAAACCACAAGGACCCTCATAAAAGCACTGAAGCGGGCTGGGGGAAAAAAGAAAGACGATATAATGCTCTCTGTCCTCTGTTTTTCTTGTCAAAACGTTGTGTTACACAATTGCCGTTCACAGCACTCAGACCCGTAACTCAATTATTTCATCCAAAAAAGAGCGTGGATCTGTCGGCTCTGTGGTTTTGAGTTACGATGGAGGGGACTGGGGTTCAAGCCGCAGACCTCTACCAGGCCTTGGGAGTTATTTTTGTTTTACTGGACATTTTAACAGTGCTCTTCAGAAGTGCTGGCCTCACTGTACCATTTTATTTTCCCATCCATCAAGTGCTCTCTGATGGCACGGCGACGCATGCTTTGTGTATGTACGGTCAGCCTGAAGAGGCAATCCACATGTTAGTCTGCTGTAATTATGAGGCCGGTTGCTGTATGGAATATTTCCCGATTGCCTGTAGCGTAGTAACAGTGTTTAGTCCAATATGGAGTACTAAATAAAGTCATTTGGCTGTGCCGGGCATTGGGGGGAAAAAACACATTTTACACATTTCTTTTTTTTTTCCCCCAGCAGAGCTCCTGTGTTTGCTTAAATTAAGTGTGAGAAATTTATTCAAATAGATACCCCTGTTTTCATTAGATGCTCTTTGTGTAGTTAAATGATCTATTCAGATAGGTCACATGAATGCATTATGTTACCTCTTTGCGCATTTCAGCGCTTGCACGAGCTGAGCCTGTGCTTTCGAATGTGGAAATACACTACGCCACAATTACTCAGGCAATAATGATGGACAGCAGCGGGCACGCGTTGCTTTTTCCTTCACGGTGGTTGCCTGATTAAGTGCTCGCGCGCAAGGTCAAGATCCGTTTCCAGTTTAGAGTGCGATCTGTATTTTCGTTTTACTATGCAAATGCTCGTTTCTGTTTTTGTAATCCCTTGATTTTCCACCCCCTGTCATACATTGAGCAAGATTGACTGAAGCAGGACTTGACATACTTTGCATTGGGCGATTCTGATATCCACAAATAAAGCAATAGAAAAACCGGATCCGTGTTTAATTGCATTTCCCCCTTGTTTTCTCTTGTTGGGAACGGCCAGTTGTGGTACAACCCCAGGGTCACCGAAGTGCCACCTGCACCCACAGAGAGAACAGTGCAGCTTTCTGCAGAACACGATATGTCTTCCACACTGCTACACAGGTGCTAACTGGAGTGAGAGGGGCTACATTTCTCACTGGTAGCGATTGGTGGCCTGCCTGGTGCCTGGCGAGCACCCACGGGGCGCCCACAGCCCTGATCCGCTACACTCCTGTCCCTGTGGTCCGGTGCCGCTCGTTCGTGCTGTCAGCACCGTGCAGTGGGATAATGACGGTCCAGACTGACGTGAGTGACCCGCACGTGAAGACGGCGTGAGCCTGCTCTGACTGAGCCCCTCAAAAATATTAGACGTGCTCACTGTTTGCCCTGCCTGCATGTGCATGTTTAGCATACTTACATTTAACTGCTTTCATTGGACTTTTTTGTTGTTGTTGTAAATATTAGTTTGTTATATAGCCTGGTATGTGGACTTCTTAAAGAAGGAGGGATAAAGGCAGTTCTGTTGGATGTAGATGTTTCCTTAGCATACTGACACGGAGCTGAAGTGTGTGTAGACTTTCCCCCTTCCCGATGTATTTGGCATGTGAAGCCTTCATCAGTAACCCCCCCCCCACCCCCCGCAACCCCCTCACCCCCACCCCGACAGGACGAGACTCTGCCGCTGTCTGTACGCTTAAACACAACGTGATTTATTGTGCTTTAATTTGGAGTCCCTCTCCATTCTTTGCTGTTTATGGTGGGCTGCCCACTGACAGTGATTTCTTCTTTTTTTTTTTCTTCTTCTTCCTCTTTTTCTTTTTTTTTTGTTTGTTTGTGGCGGATCCTGCCCAAGCTAATGGCCCTCCATTTTGCTCTGCGTTTAGCCACGGTGCGACGGGGGGGGGGGGGGGGGGGGGGGGGGGCGGGGGGAGAGAAAAAGCTGGAAATAAACAGCGGTTTCCTATTTATGCTGCCAATTTCACTTGATGGCGCGCGGCTTATTGAAATGAACCGGGCGCCCCCCCCCCCCCCCCCCCCCCCCCCCCCCCCCCCAGCCTTAACGGCGCTGAAGGGCCGGGCCGGCGCTGGCAGAGATAGATTGTAGCAGGCAATTACGCCGGTCCGGCCTCTGATTAGGGAGCCGGCCGCTCGCGCAGCCAGCCCCTCTCCGCCCCTCGCCGTGATGAGGCGGAGATTGGCTCGGACATTGTTTGATTGCTTTCAGACACGTTTTACGGGATCCGCCGCGCTCGGAATCCGGCTCATTGCCAGGTCCGTGCGCACTGCGCGCCGCGTCAAAAACCTTCCCCCTCATTGTTTCACCTCTTTCCTTGTTTTTTTTTTTGTTTTTTGTTTTTTTTTCTTTCTTCTTCTTTCTGTGCAGGGAGACCCTTTATTTGGGCAAATTAATTTTGTGACCGATTCCCCCCCCCCCCCCCCCGATGCCGCCGCGGAGGAAGAGCTGTGCGTTCACACCGATGTGGGAGGGGGGGCGGAGATGCACAGAACCGAGAGGCCCACGTTTTTTTTTTTTTTTCTCGCCGGACGCGCGCTATGTGACAGGAAAGGAATTGACCCGCTGCTCACGGAATTACGTGGAAAAAGCCAAATGAAGGGAGCCCCTTAATCATAAACAGGATTTGTGGAATTTTTAAAAGCTGGTTTTCTTTGAGCACATATTGTACGTACACTCAGTGCAAAGCTTATTTTAAGGTGACCTTTTTTGGAGCACCGCTGTGTGTCCCAGCGGAGCTGTGTCACTATGAACAGTAGACCCTGACCTCTGTCTGGCCCCAGGGGGTGTCTTAGTACACCATAAAAAAAAAAAAAGAGTTCTTCTAGTTATTAAGAACGTTAAACCTGAAAACATTTAGGGTTGAAAATGGGTTTGAAAATAGGAAAAACCTGCTTCTTTCTCTTCCCCCTTGTATTTGATTTGCGCTCGTAGTGTGGCCCATAATATCGTTTCCCCCATAAAACAAAGCTCGGCTGGAAGGGAAGCGATTGACTGCTGGAGTGTGTCTGGTGTCATTGCGGCGATGGGGCGGCTCTGCTGGAAGTGGATGTGCAATCATCGGGCGTCGAGGCCGCGGGTTGATGACAGTTCAGCTCCCAGCTGCAGCCTGGTGCTCAAAGCCCACTGTCCACCGCAGCCATGTTGCAGGAGGATGAGCTGGTGGAGGTTCACCCACCACATGTAGGTGATGAGTGCATCGCAGTTGTGTGTGTGTGTGTGTGTTTTTAAAAACATGACCAGGTTAAAACCTATTATATGGGCCTGGACCGAACCGGCCGACGTCACAGACATGCGCGGTGTAACTTTGTCACTCACTCAGTCACTCAGTCAGTCAGTCACAGACATTCACGTTGTTGCGGTCCAGCCAAAAATGTTATTTGTTGATGTGCTGAAATTTCATATCGGATGGCTGTTTTGGCAAGTTCTTTAGTTTTCAAGTTTGAGAGGTTTCTGTGTGTTGAGAAGGGTATTTTTATTCACCTTCAGTATGACTTTAAGATTTTTGAAGGTTTTTATCAATTGAGGCCTGTTTGGATCTTTTATGATGTAGAAAGGCTGGTGTCTTTTGTGAAACCATGATAGTTGATAGAGTGTAATAGGGGAACAGCATATAATTTAATGATTCAGTATATTTATTTTGAATATTGTATCAGTGCTTGCCCATTGACTCTATTTGAAATTACCGAATTCAAAACTGAATGAAATGGACAAGGCAGCAACTGTTCTTGGCATTGCCTGCTGCCTTCACTCAGTTCAAGATCACTCACTGTCTTTGAATGAAAGAGAAAGGACCTTGTCTATTGCTATCTTTTCTGTGGTATCCTTAATGTGGCTGTCTAAAAGTCTGCTTCTCAAGTTAATTCAAGGTATTTCACAGTAATACTGTCGGTGTGTAGCTAGCTTTCTAGCATCATAACCCGTTAACAAGCAAGATGATATGCTTTCATAGGGGCGATAGACTCTAGGCTCTGGAAAACGTGACAGGCTAATGTTGTAATGGTATGCTATTTATATATATAGTGAGCTACATAATGTTTGGGACAAAGACCTATTTTTTCTTGATCTGGTGCTGTACTCTAAAATTTTTATTTTATAATCAAATAATTCACGTCTTTAAAGTGCACATTTTTTCAAAGGGTATTTTTTTTTAGTACACTTGTTTCACCATATAGAAATTACAGCACTTTTTATACATAGCCCCCCACTTCAGGGCACCATAATGTTTAGGATATATTAATATTTATAGAAATGAAAGTTGTCATGTTTAGTACTTGCACATCCTTTGCATGCAATGACTGCTTGAAGTCTGTGACCCAGAGTATTTTCTCTGATGAAGCTTCAGCTTTGGCTTCTTTTGGCAGCTAGTTGCCTTAAGTTTTCTCCTCAGCCCGTGCACGATTCAATTGGATCCAGTTTTGGCTTTTTTGCTTTTGGGATCATTGTCTTGATGTAGGATGAAGTGAGTTTAGAGGCATTTGCTTGAACCTGAGCAGTTAAGATGCTTCTGTACACTTCAGAATCCATTCTGCTGGTGCTACCAGTGGGTACATCATCAATGAAGACAAGTGAACCAGTACTTGTGACAGCCACACATGCCCAAACCATAACACCCCAACCACTATGTTTCACAGCCGCCTCCACACTTTGTTCCTGCCATCACTCTGATGCAATTGTGGTCTCATCTGTCCACAAGACCCTTTTCCAGAACTCTGTAGGCTTTTTTAGGGACTTCCTAGCAAACTGTAACATGGCCATCCTGTTATTATGCATAACTAGTGGTTTGCATCTTGCAGTGTAGCCTCTGGAGTTCTATTTGTGGAGTCTTCTGCGGCCAGTAGTCACTGAATCATCCACACCTGCCACCTGAAGAGTGTTTCTGACCTGTCAAACTGGTGTTTGGGGGTTTTTCTACATTTCTGTGAGAAATCAACTTCTTCATTGTCGTCTTCCTTGTCCTACTAGGTCTTTGCGATTTCTCAGCCTCATAATGACTTCTTTGACTTTCATTGACACGACATTGGTCCTCGTGTTGACAGACCGACTCCAAAGGCAATCAAAAGCCTAGAATCAAGACTGGATACTGAAAGCTAGTCTTATGCCTGCACTAAGGAAGCAACTGAACACACTGACTAATCAGAAACTCCTGCCTGTGCAGCCATTTGTCCCAAACATTATGGTGCCCTGAAAGAGGGGTCTTCTCCATAATCTATATATATAGTAAAATGCCCTGCTATGGAACTCTTCACTGGCTTCTGAGTTCAGTTTGGAAATACAAAGCTCATTCAAAACCCATCTCTCGTATTCGTTGAATTATGGCCTTTGATAAGAATCCACGAAGCATTACAGTGCCACAGTATTAATCTTCCCCTCAGTTTTATTTAATTCCAGACTTTATTTAAGCCATTAAAATAAGATGTATTACAGTAGGCTGTGGTATGGCTTGGATGGAGAAATGGAAAAAAATCCAGGATCCCCTGGTAGCTTTGAGTTGCTATTTTTTGAGTCATATAAGGTTTTCATTTACTTAGGCTTTGTGTGTGAGAAGTTTATTATTATTGTTCTCTGTCTCTCACTCTCTTGCTCTCTATCTCTCTTTCTCTCTCTCTTGGCAAAGTGTAATGTTAACAACAATCAATGATAATATCAATACAAAAAAAAGTGACAAAATAAATCATAGCTGTAATATAATTATTAATTGTTAAATATTGTTATTCTATTCATTTTATTATTATGTTTCCAATATAGAATGATCCTTTATTGTGAGGTGGTCACTCGCTGTCCCTCGGGTTGCAGACATATTGAGCAGTGAGGAGTCTACTGGTCCTTCCCCTAAAAGGACTCACAGCTTCTCTACACTTGTCAGGGAGGGAAATTAGTTTAGGAATTTTGATGTCTTATTAAATTTCTTATTGTTTATTATTTTTTGCAATACATAAGGAGGTGCATCTCTCTCTGTTTACCTCTGCTGTCTTGCAGTAACCACATATGCGTTTCTCTTTGGGTAATCATGTTTTTTTTGTCCACTATTTTCAATTGCTAAGGTGTGGTCACTCGGCCTGTACCAGGATCTGTCTCCGCTTTGTATGTATGACAGTGAAGAGATACTCTGCCTAATTGTATTCCAGATTTAGAGCCAAATAGAAATTAAGTTTGCTTTTGTGTTTTGGTTTGACTATTCCAGTGTTCCAGATGGGCATCTTTTGTTTGATAAATTATTTTGTCAAACTCAAAATTGTGATTGTGAAACAGTGCTGGTCTGGGTTTGGTCATTATTAAGTATTAGCTCTTCATGAGTCTCATGACCAGCTGGCTGAGGGGACTCTTTTTGGGGGCCATATCTTGGGTTTTCAGTGCTTGAAATTGCAGTGTTTCTTGGGGACTTTAATTGAGCAGCATTGTAAGTGCTTTTTTTGTGTTTAATATCACTGGGCATCAGCCTAATTTTCACTGATTCTGTACTCTCTCTCTCTGTCTGTACATATGCAGTGAGCTCTTGGTTCGTAATCAAACCATCCACGTGTGGTTAAATATTCTCAGCTTTTATTAAAGGGTATTTTATGCATTTTGGTTTCACCATGTATTTCACCCCCATTTCAGGACACCATAAATATTTGGGACAGATGGCTTCAAAGGTGTTTCTGATTAGTCAGGTGTGTTCAGTTGCTTCCTTTGTGCTAGTATAAAGGAGCTGTCGGTATCTAGTTTTGATTCTAGGCTTTTGATCCCCCTAAACAAGCGTGAGCTGAATGTGGCTGCAGTACTGGCCTGGCAGAGAATCACCAGAGAAGGTACTCAGCACCTGGTGATGCGAAAAAGTAAGGAAGGATATGCGACAAAAGTACTAAACATGCCTACTTTCAATTCCATAATATTAATATGTCCCAAATATTATGGTGTCCTGAAGGGGGGGGGGGGGGGGGGGGGGGGGACTATGTATATAAACTGCTGTAATTTCCACACGGTGGCCAGGCGAATTTGGCGGCCGTTCGCCAAAGAGGTGAGCGGTCAAGGCGGACTCGCCGGAATGCGCCGGGTGCGGCGGCGGCGGCGGCGGCTCCTGCAACAATGCCGCCGCGCGGACGCAGGACGGGAGTAGCGCACCGAAGCCCATCCAGACAGAAGCTTGAGCGCGCCTCTCTCCAGCGGCCCCTGCTACGCACACTGTAATAAAGCCCGATAGCCGGGCGGTGCTTTTTCCTCCCACTCCGAGGCAATTAAGGTCACCGGTGAATGTGGCCGTGCAGACAGGAATGCATGCATGCTTCAAGGGGTTTCATTCCTTCCTCTAACATAAAAGGGTGGCTTCTCTGGTGTCACCGCTTGCCTTAATAACAGGTTTTCCTCAACTGTTTTTTTTTTTGTATTCCTTCTTAGAGCAAATGGAATGAATGCTGGCCTTTTACTTATTCTTTTTCCCCTCCCTGGTTTGTAAAGGTTTTTTTTTTGTTTGTTTTTTAAAAGAGAATTCGTTGCATTCGCATTTTAAAAACCCTCTGAATTTCTTAAGTACCGCCGGGTTCGACGTCCTTCTTTTGTGAGAAAATGGCGATGGTTGTGCAAACACGTTCTTTTAATTCCTGAAAAAAAAAAAAAAATTTTTAATTGGTAAATCGAATTTTGTCGTGTGGAATCTTACTGAATAAGAGCGAACGTTCAGTGCACTGGCTGTAACGTTAAGCATTCAGTGTACTGGCTGTAACGTTAAGCATTCAGTGTACTGGCTTGGCCATTGAACGTTAGTGTACTGTTTTGGCCAATCCACAGAGCGTCCTCAGTCCATGTATTAGGCATCAGAGCTTAAAGCTGGCAGACGGCTCGCGTCAGGGAGTGGTGACATTAGCTCATAGAGCCTTTCGGTTTAAAGACAAATGAAAGGTTGCACTGGATT
Source organism: Anguilla japonica (assembly GCA_025169545.1). NCBI lineage: Eukaryota > Metazoa > Chordata > Actinopteri > Anguilliformes > Anguillidae > Anguilla > Anguilla japonica. The sequence goes on from CM045891.1 coordinate 7,795,836, forward strand.
GCATTGGATGGAAATAACACAGGCTGCCGCTGGGCTTGCGGCCCGGGCCACGCAAACCCTATTATTCATTGCTGGGTCGAGTGTTTTGAGCAGGGGCCCTATTCTCCCCTCTGCAGGATTGCATCAGACTCCTGCCAGACACACTCAGAGGGAATTGACCGAAAAAGGGCCTCATCGGCGGACGGGGGCCCGCCCGCTCTGGCACAAGGGTCCCGGGCCCTCGTTCAGTCGAGCACATATTACAACTTCGGGCCCCTTTTTTTTTTTTTTACACGGATTGTGTCGGGGGCACTACAGGGAGAAAATGAGCCGGGTTATTTCAGAGATGACCACGTAATGGTCCTGTGATTGAGTCTGACGTGCGCCGCGGTGATTATCCGCGCTGAAGCGACGCACTCCAAGGCCCCCTCGCTTACGGCCCTGGCCGCGCGCCGGCCGGCCCACCTAATTGGACGGCCGCGCTCTCTCCGCCACTCGCGTCCAGGAGAGCGATACGACAGACAGAGAGATCGTTCGTTCGGCCGTTCCGCAGAGAGCGCGATTCGCTGCTGTACATTCGCGATTGCCGATCTTGCCTTTTTACATTACGGAAAAAAAATAATTGTCGGACACGAACGTGTTATCGAGGAAGATTGTCGCAAGATTGTGTTTTTGTATTTAGCAGCGTTCTTATCCAGGCGACTTGCATTCGTACTGCTGGGTATTTAAAAAGGCAATCCCAGCTAAGTACCTTGCTTAAGGTTACCGCCGCGGGTGACTCGGCTGCAGGACCGAACTCACAAGCTTGGAGCTGCAAGCCCTGTTCCCTGCCCATTATGGCACATTGCTGTTGACATCGTTGTGCTACCCTACGCTGATAACTTATCAATGTTTCATTAAGATGCTGTTAGAGCTTCACTTTCAAATCGATAGGTTACCTTTTTAGACTGCAGGATTATTTGGCAGATGTAACGTTGATTCATCTTTTTGTGAGCACCTTAAGTTTGCCTGAGTCACAGTGTAATGGAGTTCATCTAATGTTTTGTCAATCTAACGAAAAAGCTTTAAGCGAGGATGATAACCCCGATACAAATTATGGATCATTAATTAACACATAGACAGTCTTGTATTGCGTGTGTTGCAGTATTACACTGAAATACCTCTCACTTAATCAATAGCATAACACGTTTACAAAAATCCAAGCAAAAACAAGCAATCATAACTTAAAACTGCTAAATGCAAATACTAGGATTGCAATAAATGCACATATTGGAAAGGTATTTATTTCAAATACAGCAATGTTTAGTAAGTACAGTATTTTAAGGCAGGTATATTAAAATATACCATTAAGTTAAAAAAAACTTAATGTTTAAACTAGAATGTCTAAAACAAGGTATGTCCTTGCGTGGGATGCCTTATTGGAGGGTAGCTGGGATATCCCTGGCAGTGGAGGGGAGCTCGCTTTGGGCCCACTGGAAACCAGAATAGTGGTGCAGAGCCAGCTGGCTGCCAGGGCACTGCACCACTGTTAGAATAATCTGCATGAAAAAGGCTGCTATGCCCCCCCCCCTCACTGAACCCCCCCAAACCCACCCCCAGATGCTGCAGCTTTGACTGAGAGGCACACCTGACTGACATTTACAAATTACCCAGCCGAGAGAGCTCCGTCCTCTGACCCGTGTGCCTCCAATCCGCGCCCGGCCAGATCGGCCGGCATTTTGTCATATAATTACTGCAAATCCCCTGAAATGTCCCCCCTCAAAGCCTGTCTGAATGGTAATTTGTGATGAGCCGCTGTCCGAGTGTGTGTGTGTGTGTGTGTGTGTGTGTGTGTGTGTGGGGGGGGGGGGGGGGGGGGGGTGCAAAGCGGCATCATTGGCGGGAATGAGAAGCGGGAGAGACGGAGGAGGGAATCGAGGAGCAGAGGTGAACGCGAGGAAGGGGTGCGTGAGCTTGCCGCCGTGCTCCCCGGTGTGTTTGCTGGTCGGCTGTGTGTGTGTGTGTGTGTGTGTGTGTGTCTCTCACTCCTGATTGCACTCTAGAAGAAAGGAATGAGAGGGATAATCTAATCGAACAACTTTAATGCACTGTGGCTGTTTCATGTACTGCTCTGGAACGGACATAATTTCAGTGCTGTTACCCACCCAAGCATGGCTACATTGAAGGTCAGCTGTCTGCCAGGAGGAACATGCATAAAATGCAAAATCAGGCTTTCTGCCGCCTGAACACGGAGGCACACGCACGCACACACACACACACACACACGCGCGCGCGCACACGTACACGAACAAACACACACATGCATACATGCACACACACACGTACATGCACACACACGTGCACGCACATGTGTACACGCACAAACACACACGCATACATGCACACACGCACACACACATTTCCTACACACAGACATACACATGGACACACTTTCACCGACAAGAGTGGATGAAGATATGCTTTCATGTGCATATGCATATTTATTTGAGAGAAGCTGCTATTGTGTGCAGATATATAATTTCACATGCATATATAATGTATGTATATCTGTGTGTATTTATATTATATATGCATATATATGCTTATATACATGTGTATGTACATGTGTATTTATGTATTTGTTTTCAGTTTAACTTTCTGGCTTCTCTGAAAGTATAGGCTCCTGCTGACTATATATTGGCTACCATATAATATAAGGTTTTCTAACACACATGAATGCTTTATGTATAAACATTTATGTAATATGTTGCAGAAATGTGTTTTGATTATAACTATGCTCTATTTATGATCATAAAGCAAGTCTATTTGGTACATAATGGGCCTCATTCACGAAACATTTGTACGATCATATTTGATCGTAAAATGTGTAAGAACGTTTCTACGAACATTTTGGCATCCATCATTTTTTTTCCCTTCTCTATCTGTTTCCTTATGCTAATCACATGAACAGGATTGCACATAAAATTTACAAACAGCCAGCATTCATCATCTCATACACCTGGGATATGCACAAAAACAGAGATCTGCACATGTCATGAATCCCATATTGCTTTTTCATAGGAACATTTTAAAGAACAAAAGTAAGAGTAATTTTAGAAAGGTTTTGCGAGTGAGGCCCAATGTGTGTAGGTGCCATATTTATGGGAGAACATTCAGCCTGAAACCTTGCTTAATTATCTCCTCTAGTTTTCGATGTTGCAAATAACCACTAATGGTAATGATTGAAATAAACCTATGCGCCTCTGTTAGTATGCTGCTTGCCCATGGACATGGATTTCCTTCTTCCACCATTAAACTTAGCCTGTTGTAGCGGGTCATGCTTTGGGGTTTGAAATATGTTTTGGCCCCGTCTTAATTCGATGAAGGATGATTGTGCGTAGCTGAGAAGGAAGAGGCTTTTCCTCCTGTGAGCGGGCGAGAGCGGCGTTCTCAGCTTCAGCGGGCCTCTTTCTCACCTGTCCCGTGTGCCTCCGTCCTCGCTAAAACCGCGGGAATCCGCGGGCGCGCTCCTCCCTGGCCTCAGCGGACGGGACGCTTCATCCGCGTCATCCTCACTCGATGCGTCAGTGCGCCTCTCTCGCCTTTTGAGTCCATCGAATGTCCCTTTGAACACGGTAACCCCCCCCCCCCCCCCCCACCCCACCCTACCCCCTTCCGAATTAGACCCAGGCTGGCAGGCAGGCACAGGGAGGACACACTTCTCACGTGCGCATGTGTTCCGTGAGCAGCCAGACCGTGTGTGCGCGTTACTGTGGCAACGTGCCCTTTACGACCCAGAGGCTGATGGCAGGTGGTCACATCGTACAAGAGTTCACCACCTCTAATTTACTCTTTTGCATTTTTTATTTATTTATCAATCACATATTTTGATCTACTTTAAAGGCTCCCTATCCTCGCCAACACAACGCCTCAGTCGGAGGATTGACTGACAAGAAAGGATTTTTCCCGTACGTGTTTGAAGTCCTCACTTTCAAGGTTGCAAATTAAGATTGTCGCTCTGCTGCGAAGCATTTTCCATGGAAATACGCGGAAAACTACGAAAAACCTTCAGAGGCTTGACACTATTTTTAATTTAAAACCGATCGAGTTTTTTTTTTTATATCGTTTTGTTTCCCGGCGTATAAAATTTTACTCATTTGCAGTTTTTTTTTTTGATGGCACGTTAGATGTTTCCGTTTTGTAAAAACGAAAAAAAAAAAAAAAAAAAAAAAAAAAGCGAGAAGCGTTTTTGAAACGTTTGAATGCCCCTCCGTCAACAAACTGTATTATTCATTTCGGGCTTCAAACGTCTCATTAGTTATTCCATTAGCCGGTGGTGTTGTAGACACGCGGAGGACGAGGTGTTTACAGCAGGACGAGGTAATGGCGGGATCCCGCCTGCCTCCGCCCGCAAGCCGCGAGTCGTGCTGTCACGGGGGGCGCGGGGGGGCCGGTTAAGGCCCTGAGGGGTAAGACAGGGAGCGCTCTAATATGAAAATGCAAATGAGGGAAGTGGGCAAGAGCTGGGGTTTTTTTTTTTTTTTTTTTTTTTTTTTTTTTCCAGCTGGCCTAATCTCGCCTCCACGGGGCCTGGATAGCGATCGCTAACAGGGAGGCTCGCGCTGCGCCCCCCCCCCTCCCCCCCCCCCCCCCCCCCCTTGAAATGCAGAACGGCTCCGCGTGCAAATTGGAGGTGCCGCGATGGGGCCGGGAGATGACACGCCGAGCCGCGACCCCCCCGCCAGATTGGGGCCAGGCGTGGCAAAGGTAAATCTTTCACATCAGACAATTTCATTTTCGGCGCAGAGGGAACGCAGAAACACAATGCCCGGGACTTTTCAACTAATAATCCGCCCCCGTTGAGGCCTATCGTCATTTAGGATGTCCCCACCACCCACCCCCCTCCGAAACATACAAATGTCCATCGAAAAATTGTAAATGTGTCACCATTGTGGGAGAAAAGATGTTTAATCGCTATGGCGTCCTTCACAACTTTGTTCTATGGGGATGATGTCGTAATCTCTTAGAGATGTTGTCTCTTCGAATTTACGTTTGTTTTCACATTGCACAAGTATCTCTACTTCTCACGATACTTTGACTGGGAAAGCAAAACACGGGGAAAATGTTGGGCTACAAGTTTCATGCATTTCAAAAACCACGCATGTAATGGCCATTAGTTTGTTGTCGAGAGAACAGCCTTTTACGGCTACGAATACAGAACAGTCTGAGAAGTTCCCCATGTAGAGAGCCAGCCTGATTGACTCGCTGTCCTGTCCTGTTACTGTTACCGGGTGCTTTGTGTTCCTTTGCATAGCCCACGTCTGTGCGGGAGGAAGCAGCTGACCCGATTCCCTGTTTGGCTGAAGCAAATGATGAAGGAGAAACCGGCTCCTGACAGATCCCCCCCCTCAATATTATAATTACATACACTTGCTGTTCTCAGTCACAGATTGGCCATCAGTTGTGAACCTTCTTGTTGATTACTGACCATTTTAAAGCCACTATCTGCAGCTAGTCTCAGCTGAACTGAACACTGAAACAGTAGCCAGTGCCTTTAGGTTCTGAGAGACCCACTGACCTGAACACTGAAACGCTGGATGTTGCCCTCAGGTACTGAGAGACACACTGACCTGAACACTGAAACACTGGACTGTGCCCTTAGGTACTGAGAGACACACTGAACTGAACACTGAAACACTGGATGTTGCCCTCAGGTACTGAGAGACACACTGAACTGAACACTGAAACACTGGACTGTGCCTTTAGGTACTGAGAGACCCACTGAACTGAACACTGAAACACTGGATGTTGCCCTCAGGTACTGAGAGACACACTGAACTGAACACTGAAACACTGGACTGTGCCTTTAGGTACTGAGAGACACACTGAACTGAACACTGAAGCACTAGACTGTGCCTTTAGGTGCTGAGAGACACACTGAACTGAACACTGAAGCACTGGACTGTGCCTTTAGGTACTGAGAGACACTGAACTGAACACTGAAGCACTGGACTGTACCCTCGGGTACTGAGAGACCCACTGACCTGAACACTGAAGCACTAGACTGTGCCTTTAGGTGCTGAGAGACACACTGACCTGAACACTGAAACACTGAACGTTGCCCTCAGGTACTGAGAGACACACTGAACTGAACACTGAAGCACTGGACTGTGCCTTTAGGTACTGAGAGACCCACTGACCTGAACACTGACACACTGGACTGTGCCTTTAGGTACTGAGAGTCCCACTGACCTGAACACTGAAACACTGGATGTTGCCCTCAGGTACTGAGAGACACACTGACCTGAACACTGAAGCACTGAACTGTGCCTTTAGGTACTGAGAGGCCCACTGACCTGAACACTGAAACACTGGATGTTGCCCTCAGGTACTGAGAGACACACGGAACTGAACACTGAAGCACTGGACTGTGCCTTTAGGTTCTGAGAGACCCACTGACCTGAACACTGAAACACTGGACTGTGCCTTTAGGTTCTGAGAGACCCACTGAACAGAACACTGAAACACTGGACGTTGCCCTCAGGTACTGAGAGACACACTGAACTGAACAACTGAAACACTGAACTGTGCCTTTAGGTTCTGAGAGACCCACTGACCTGAACACTGAAACACTGGACTGTGCCCTCAGGTACTGAGAGACACACTGACCTGAACACTGACACACTGGACTGTACCCTCAGGTACTGAGAGAACCGCCTGTTTCGCTCGTGCCGAGGTCAGGAGAGTCTGCGGCGTGGAGCCTGAGGTTTATGTCGGCGCGTTTCATGGCGACTCGCGTTGCTGCTTTACATCTCCCCGCCTCGCCCCGTTTGCTGTGCGCATTTCACACCAGCTTACATTTGCACCGACCGCGCGGCAGATTTTAATGGCTTTTAAATCAGCTTATATCGAGCAGGCTCTGCCGAAATAGCAGCCGGAGTATTTCTCCCCCCGCTCCCGCTCCCGCTCCTCGTTCGCCTGCAATTGATCGCTCGCCGACCGCCCCCCCTGCATCGACAGGAGACCGTTATCGGGAGAGCTCGCCGAAAAAGGGATTCCCTTTTAATGGCTTGGGGTCTCTGTACTGTGGCGACGGTCCCCCCCCCCCGTCTGTCCACTGCAGACGATCGACGCTGGGCTGCACGAATCCTCCGCTCAATTCGTAAAAGTGTTGCTCAAATGCAAAAAGTGTCTGATAAATAAAGAACAAAAAATAACGGCGTCATTTCGCGAGGGAGAATGTAACCAACCGCGCGTCCGTGATGCTGCGAGTGCTGCATGTACAAAATGGCCGCCCCTGCTGAAGTGCGATGCAAAAAATGTATTGAAATCCGGAATGACTCTTCTCCAGTGATATCCAGGGGCTTGTAGAGCCTGGGCTGCAGTGGATTACACAGCCAGTCACATGTATGGTGAGCGATTATGAGGGTCCACTGAGAGTGATAGCTGGCTTGAGTTTTTGGCACGCGCGTGCCCCCATGAGATCTCCACCGTGTATAATATCTCATTTTAAGGACCGCACCCCCCTACACCCACTGTTTCCCATCGCTGCACTGAAGCACTGGACCGAGATCCAGAGGGAAAGGTGTCCACCCACAATACTGTCGACAACTACCTGCCTTTACCGGCTTGTCTCACGTCTGTATTTCATGGGTACGGCCATATTAACAATTTTGAAAAAAGACATAGGCTATGTGGGTGTGAGTGTGGTGTGTGTATGTGTGTGTGTTGTGTGTGCGCACGCATGTGTGTGATAGAATGGGTATATTGTGTTATATGAAATGCGTACTGATACATTCTGTGTCCTGCATTCTGTATAAAAATTCACGTGTACAGGCACGCATGTGAAATTGGGAATAGTACAGTATGTAGATTTTTTTATACAGGACCTACATGGTGACGCATATAAAGGCCATACCGCTCTGGTTTTAGCCGAATGTTCTCAGGTGCAAACGGCACGCCTCTCTCGCCGGCAGGATGCAGGCCTGCGTGGAGCCCGCCCGCCCCGCCCGGCCCCGGCCCCCCCCACCTCGCCCGCCCGGGTTTATTGATGGAAAGTGACACTGTGATTGTGTGCCGGGCTCCGCCGGGCTCAGATGAGGGTGTCACTTCTGCCTCGGCTGATTGCCACTTTCTCCGCGCCGCGCCGAGGAGTTAAATTGAGGGAGAAAAGGTCAGAAGCCAGTGGTCATCTGCTCTCCCCTCTCCCAAATGACTTGTCCTGGCGGAGGGGGGGGGAATGTAAACAGACAGGCCGGCTCGGAGATGAGGGGCGGAGATGAACCCTGGAGCAGGGGGGCTGAGAGGAATGCAAACGAGGCCGTCGAGAGAGAGAGAGAGAGGGAGAGAGGGAGTGAGAAGGGGAGAGGGAGAGAGAGACATAGTGTGAGTGAGCAAGAGAGACAGAGAGAGCGAGGGAGGAGAGAGACAGTGAGAGACAGAGAGGAAGAGGAAGACAGTAAGAGAGGGAGAGAGGGATAGTGAGAGAGAGAAAAAGAGAAGTGAGAGAGGCAGAAAGAGGGAGTGAGTCAGAGAAAGAAAGGGAGAGAGAGAGCCAGAGGCAGGAGAATGGAAGGGAACGTTGCAGTGCAGAATGATGAGAAGACAGATCAACTTTTTTCAGGATGGAGGGAGGGAGGATCTTTTTGTGAGATGGTGGACAGTAGCAATCAGCTCAGGACGGGGATCAGCGTCACTGCATACCACCACCAGGCATGCAGACACTGGTGCACATAGGCACATAGCATGCATCATACGGTGTCTATAAACAGAAGGGAAACCAGGAGTCAGTTAGTCAACAAGTCCCGTTTCAAAACCGCTAAACATTCGGGTGCAAAAGGCCTCACTGTTAGTATGTGAACCGGCGGGGTGGGGGGAAGGGGAGGCGCGCGGTCGGCTCCAGCAGGTGGCGCTCTGCGGCAGTGCTCCTCCTCCGCGCCGGGCCGGCCCGCGCCTCACGGCGACTGTATCCGTCACTCGGCTCCCCCCCCCACCCCCCCCCACGCCCCGGAGACCGGCGGCCTGCGAGGGCTACGGAACGGGACGGTTTACAATTAAACTAAAACGGGCCCACTCGTGATCCAGCGGAGACCGCAGCAGGGCAATTAACCCGCTAATACACTGGGCTATTAGGCCTCCCCTCGCGCGCCCGTAGCCCCGGGACACGGGAGAAGCGCGGGATTATGGGATATTAGAAAAGGTAGTTTAACGTAATGAGCCGTCCTATGATTTCTACTATTAAAAATGATTTGCGGTTGCTGAAACTGTTAAGGCTGCCGTGAGACCTGCTCCAGTTTTACGCGGCCGCGTGCTTCCAGCCAGTGGTTAACCGTTGTCGTGCTGCTTCAGAGAGCCGAAGGAAGCAGGAGTTCTGCTCTGAAGCTCATGCTGTTTTCCGAAAGACGAATGAAGCCCCTGTAAATCTGAACCTCTTCCATAGGCTCCTTGCCTCTCCACACTGTAGATAAATGCATTTTGTTTCCAGTGGTTATGTACATTACAGCCGAATGGGATACGATGTGCTAGATCTGAGAAACAGTCCAAACCAGTATGGGTCCCGAAGCTTGGCTGCCTAATGCTGTGTGAACACAATGGAGCCTGTCGACGCAGGTTTGAACCTGAGCAAATTCCAATTTGATCGTGCCCAGTGTGGCCTCTCACACGTTCAGCTTCACTCGTATTGAGCCAGATTATTGTGATGCTGTTGCACACTCTTGGTGGGCTTGGAGAACTCCCAAAGTTATTACGGTAACACACACCGAATATTACGACTTACCATTTAAATATTTGTTATTTATAAACGTAACGTCAATGAAATAAAATATGTTAAGGGTGAGTGACTTTCCTTGAATGTGAAGATTTTTCTGAAAGCTTTGGCTGGGAAATACGACATAAAGGAAGTGCAAGAAGCCATCAGCATTGAAACATGGCACAGGAGGGTGGGTGAGGAGGAGAGGGGGAGGGGGGGGGGGGGCTTTGGGTCCAGGGGGGCCTGCACAGATACGGGTGTTGTTTCTGATATGTGTTGCTGCTGTTTTTATCTATTATTTTTATCGATTAATTATTTTTTATTCCGAGCGTTAATTGCTCTCTTTCACCTGTTCCGTGAGCCTGGAAGCCGCTCAGCTCATCAGAGCCCCTGTCGCCCGTGTGGCTTTTTTTTTTTTTTTTTTTTTTTTAAAGCAGAAGAGAGAATAAATATTTACCATCTGTCTTCCCACCCCCCCCCCCCCCCCCACCCCCCCCCCCCCCCCCCTTTCCGTGCGAGATTTCTAGTGCGTTATCAGCTCCGGAGTTCAGCCACGAGCTTTTTTCATTTTCCAGTTCTGTGTTTCCAGCGGTGATTGACGGGCCCGCTCTCTCCCCGAAGCGCCGTCCTATTAATCTGTTTAATATGCCGCGCGGAAGCAGCCGGGGCGCTGGAAATGGCAGCCCGCTAATGGAGCCGCAGCGGGCCGAGCGGGCGCAGCGGGGGCAGCGGGCGGAGCGGGTGCAGCGGGGGCAGCGGGCGGAGCGGGCGGAGCGGGGGCCGCCCGTATCTGACGGCTGCGCAGGGCACCGGACGTATTACCACCTCGCCGTACGGCGTGGCGGCGCGGCGGTGTCCGGGGCGTAACGGGGGTCACCACCGCCCTCCGCCCGCCGCCCGTTTCTGAGGGGACCCGCGGACAGACAGATGGACACGTGGAAGGACAGGGGGGACGGGGGGGGGGGGGAGGGGGGGAGTCTGTGGCACATTTCACAGAGGCCTCGTTGTCACGTCCTGTTCTATTGTACAGGTCTCCGCGTGCTTTTATCTGCCGCGGCCCGCGGGCTGTTGGCGGGTTTTTAAGACTGGCCCTCGTGTTCTCGGCGAATCTGTCCAGAGCTGAGGGAGCGATGGAATGCGATGTCGTGATCCTAGCGAAGACTTGGTTTGTGTTGGTCCATTTTATCATGGTTTTCAAGCCACTGCGATTGTTTTCCTTGACTACACGAAAGCAACCTTGGCGCATTTATTTATGTGACTGTAGTTTTTGTGTAGTTGGCTATTGTGTATCCTGACTGAGGACTCAGGGAAGATGTGACCAGAATGACTACTGGCCAAATCAGGTGTTTACAAAAGCGCAGGGGCCAAACCCGGAGACGTGCCTTTTTAAAAAAATTGAAGAGTTGTGTGTGCGTAGAACTACGAAGAGGAAAATGTCTTGAAAATTGACCCTGAAAATGGAGCAATAAAATAAATATCATAATGACACATTCATTTGATGCCAAACTACTGTAAAATGTGTTTCGCGTTGTGGTCAAGGTTACGGGAAATGAAAGGAGACATCTGAGGCCGCACGGCGACGGCCCGGCGTTTGATAATCGCACGTCGCGGGAAAGGGTAATTAAGGCCTTGACAGATTTAACCGAAAAAAAGGAAAGCTTGTGACACCGGCAAAACAACACCTGAGCGATGTCTCTCCTGCGCGAGCGAGCCGGCGGAGGGCGGCGGCTTTTTTGATAAAGGAGTTAAGCGGCGGGCCGGGCCTCCCGAACAGCAGGCGGGCTCGGTGTTAATTAACCCGACGTTAATAGCTGCGCGGGGAGGGGTTACCGCGGGTTACCGCGCGAAACGCCGCGGCTGTCCCGGGGAGATAAAGATGGCGCGCGCTCGTCGATGCTTCGCCCCCCGCCCGAAACGCACAAACGCGGGCCCGGAAACGGGGACGGCCGCCGGAGCGCCAGCATCAGCGCGGACAATCTGAGCGGGACGGTCCCTGGGAGTAAATAACGGGAAATGCATTGGGTCAGATAAACTCCTCCGGTCCGCGGAACACCGCGCGCCTCTTTCCCTCGCCCGTGCAGTAGTCTTTGTTAATTACTGCATTCGGCGCAAGAAGAAATGGTGTGTTTGGCTATTGCTGTGTCTTTAACTGGACTCTGGAAAAGGCCAGAACACTATTATTTATTGCATTAATTAGTTAGTTTGTTTATTTTTTTTTTTTTACTAGGGGATGGGTAGCGTATAGTTGGCTCCCTGTAATTGAATTAGAATTGTGTTATTTACTCTCTGTGATTATACTCCAAACTGGTTGTTTGTTATCGGTCTCGGTTTGGGCCTGTTTTACTCTTAAAATAACCTGACACATGTAACACAACATGTCTGAGCATGGTGATCCGAATGTGCGATGACTGAATTATCAAGTCAGTTACTGCCATGGACATAAAAGAAAAGGCTTTATCAAGTGATTTCTCTGCATAGTGTTATTTTTTTATTATCACGTTTTCCCATTTTAATGCAGTAAGCCCACGTTTTTGCAATGACAATTTCAAACCCTGCTTAGAAAAGTGCGCCAAGCTCTCTACGGTTCGTCCCGCTCCTCATTAATATGGCCGCCCTTTGCCTTGTGGTGGCTGAGGCTGTGTTGCAGGCAGAAATGAGACGGGCTAATGAAAGGGATTTCGGGGCGGGCGGGAGCGCTGTGAAGTGCACCCTGCTTTGATCAAAGTGAGCCACCGGTAATTCATCCAGCGCTTTTCGGGGACACCGCCCGCTGGACTGTAGGTTAATCACAGCCGGACACAACACTGCGGTGGTCACAGCGCAACACACCGTCGGTGGCGCAAGTTTCATGTGTGTCAAGTTTCATCTTTTCTGGTGCTTGATTTAGAATATTTCATGTAGGCATACTGTATCATAACGCATCGGTTTACAAAGTAATAGGGTTCTCATGCAAAGCAGAGAACCCTATTGTAATTGCTGGAATTCCTATTATTATTATTATTATTATTATTATTATTATTATTATTCTCCTGTATTTTATCCAATAACTCGTTCCATACATTGGTAACTTTTTGTCCATTTCAGCACACAGACAGTCCAGGCCACGCGTAACCTGACCATAAATAAATGGCACAGATTGGCCCATAGGGGGCGCTACAATAGGCATTCTAAGTCAAAGGTTCATTGCTGCCACCACCTTTGTCCTGGCAAAGTGAAACTTGATACACATATGCAGCTGGACATTCTGAACAATTTTGAAATTGGGACCTATAATGTCTGTCTATAATTTTTTTCCTACCATTTAAATTTTTTTTAAAAACATTCAAAAATCTTCTTCTCATGAACCATATGTCCGAATGAAAACGAAATTTGCAGGCAGGTCCACAGGATATGCATGAACATAGTTTGAGAAAAGCTGGCGCAATCAATTTTTTTAAAATTTGCAAAGAAATTAAATTTTCTGTAACATCATGACACAGTAATAAATCCACTTGGAATCTGTCAGGGCGGCCAGAAACATGATGGTAAACATGTCTACCAAGTGCCCTGGTGATATCTTGATATTTGAAGAAAATACGGCCGTTTCAACTTTGCCACGCCCATAGGGGGCGCTTAACACCAAAAGTCAGGCCGGTGTCCCGCTTGTCCTAGATATGTAACACCATAGGGGGCACTATGTTCGTTGGTTTAAGTAAAGTTCTCACATTTAATAGTTAAGATTGCGAGCACTGATGGCCGTCTAGACATATATATGTCTATGGCCGACACAGCCCACTATACGTGATACAATCTAACTTGATTAAGTTTTATTTTCTACAGTTCTGATTTGTGGATACAACAAGACAACACGTTTCTACAATTATGATAGGTCAGGGGGGAGGGATTACTAAATCAAAGACGCGTGAGAAATGAAAATGTCTCTCTTTCCTTATCATCAGAGCAGTGTGAAGCCCGCAGTTAAATTGTGTCCGCTTGTTTTCAATTTGTAGCGCCTAGCTACATCCGTAAGTGCTTGTAATAGTGCTGGTAGAAGTGCTGGTTTTATTAGAATAACGTTATATTCATCCACGTCATTCTCAAAGTGCGTGTGTTGTTATCAGAGCGATTCGAGTGGAATCCGCATCAGTGAGCACCTGTTAAGTATTACCGGAGCTAGCTAGCATGCTATTGCTAAAGAGTGTTGCTTCAGAGCGTTGCATTTAGCCTTATGGAAATTTAGCTCGCGCTAACATAACGCTAGCGCACATTACACTGAGGACTGGAACCTGGACACTGACCGTTTATACAGATAGCGCTCTATGCTACCAGGAATAGCATAGTAGCACCTCTGGCACCGGGAAACCCGACAGCGCTCCGTGTGACCGGAAAAGCACGGAAGCAACTTCAGCAACAAGGGAGAAAATCTGCATCGTTCACAGTAAGCACATTTCTGTCAGTCCTGCAACGGTGGTTCTTTTATTCTTTATTATTGCCGGCTAGCTTGTTTTATCTTGTGTGTGGGCCCACAAAGTGTTTGCGATTGCATTGTATTGCATTTAAGGTGAACACGGTTGTAATTTCACTGCTGTTAAATTAAGCTGTTTATACTGTGGTAGCCATTCCTGCATGGATTATATCAATATTGGAACTTCGTAGTATAACGTATTGACGCTAATAGAACATTATTCTTGAAATATACTATATTGTATACATATATTCTTATAGCGTTTTAAATAATATTGGACAGCTTAATGGCTAAACTTGTTGAATTCAATTATTGTATGAATACATGGTAGCCTAAGCTTTGGGCTAAAGGGTACTTGGAACTTAAAGGTAGCCTATACTGCGTTCAGTAACCTTACATTGAGTGAAAGATAGGGTTCACTTTATTTTTTGCATACTTACCTTAGGGGTTTAAAGAGTGTATCTTTCATACTCACCTCAGGCGGTTTGTTTCCACTTACCTTTGTTTTACTATTTACCTTAAGGGGTTGAAGATTAAAAAAAACTTATTCCAATGACACATTTTTATTTTTGTAAATAAATTACATATTTTTGCTACATCTTGTTTATTTAAATAGATACATTGAAGCTATCAAGGCTGAAGGTTTAATTCTGTTAACATCGGCCATCGTATATCTTATGGTAAGGTCATATAATATTCACCTCGGTGATCAGAGTATATCCAGTGGAGAGGGGAATCACACTTAAGACCTACTGAGTAAGCTTAGGGTTGAAAGAACTCGCGCTGTATCTCATGTCCAGGAGTAGCCTACTGAGGCAGCGTTACAGAGAGGTGATACTTGTTCCAGATGTATATCTAAACTAATCAAACAATTTAGCCTTTACAATCCGTTTTGTCCATTCCTTGTCATTCAGTGGAACCCGGTCCATTGCTGCCATGCAGCTATATTTATCTTTAGTTTTTTATTTGCATTGTGGTTACATTGTTAGAAAAGAGGGCCTCCCCTTGAATTGCATGTATATTATAGCCAATTAGTAAAAAACTTTTATATCTGTCTCAAAACACTGATTGGCTGAAATCCACAAGGCGTAGATAGTGACTTCCTTAGTCCTCCCCTCTTCTGGTGAATGGGACATTGAAGTTATGATTGTGTCTTGTGTGTGGAGGCATAGTCTGCAGTATCAGTCCCAGTCCCAGAGAGAGGCTGCCACTCTATCTATTTGAAATGATAAATAATCTGGTTCAACTTTGGTGGAGGAGAAATCTATAAATGGTTAAAAAAAAATTAAACATGCTGTTATACATCATTCAAAAATATTTTGTTGATGGTATATTATACATACATACCACGTTCAAATATGCACTGTTGGAATGGATGTAGATACTGTACAACAACAGCAGTACTGATTGCACCTTTGTGTTGGATCACTCAATCTGTCCATCCACACCCCCTTAATATCATATTTACTAATATGTACTAATGTTGCTCTAGCCATGAAAAAGCAGTTTAATGCAGTTGAAACTTTATCAAGCATTAACAACAGTCCCATATTCTGAAGTGTCACCAACGGTTTTTAAAAAAATATATATATATGAGCGCATGATTCCACATCACAGATGTTGTGGGCGTATTTAATAGGAGTGACTGAGGGGAGCGTGGTTTGGGCACGGATTGGCACGTCCCAGCCCGCCGGGATGCAGGACGCGGGTCGCCCGGCGTCGGCGGCGCCCGGGCGCGCCGCGCGGTAAATGTCACCGATCTGCAGAGAGAGCGTGCGCGGCGGCGGCTGGCGGCGGTGGCATCGGCGGCGGCGGCGGCTGCCCTTGCCGCCGAATGTGCTGACGCGCGGAAACCCGCCTTTTTGATTTAGACGCCGGAGGAGGCCGAACGGCGGGGGGCGCCCGGGCGTGAAGGTAAATTCCCATAATTCATTGCTGAAAGGTTAGCTTGGTGGGCCGGCTCCTCTCCGCTGCCAGTTACCGTTACAAATGTCACCCGGCTGACACAGGCGCGGCTGCGCGCGCTCTAGCTCTCAAACGGACTTTCGTGTTTTTGCTCTAAATCTTACGCGTAGTAAATCTGCGGGCCGGCTGGATCCAATCTCCCCGACCGCTGTGCACTGTGGGTCATGGTGACCCCACGCCCCCTGTCTGCATGCGTATTCCACACTACGTAAGGAGGCACTTCTATTATTACCCCCCTCAGTACTGAGTTTCTGATGTAGCCCCATGTCTTCTCTTATCAATTGTCTTTTTTTGTTGTTGTTCTAGATTGCATTTCATTCTCATGAAATACATGGTGAGTGTATATGTGTGTGTGTGTGTGTGTATGTATTACCATGGATGTCTGGCGCGTGATAATATCCTTGTACAGTCTGGTTAGGGTTGGGGCAAACCCCACGATCACGCCGGGCCCCGTGAGGCAGCCTTCCCCACAGGCCGGCACCGTTGGCTGAGCTGTTGTGTGTTTTGCTTTTGTCTCTGCCGGCAAAATGTTCGTGCGGTATGCAGAGCGTTCCCGACAACTGCGTGCATGCGGTTTTCCCCGTGGGCAGCGGGGTGAACCCGGGGTACCCCAATATTGCCTTTGTGGAGAAGCCCCAGAATCATCCGTTTCTGCTTGCGTGCTATGCTTCCCAGCGCTGCCTTTTTGACTGAGCGAGAGCCGCTGGTTCTGTGGAGCCCTGGAAAGGTGCTGTGCTAGCCCCGTTTTAGCCTTTAGCTTCAGGCCTGGGCTACAGTGCCCTGCAGGGCAGCTCAACACCATGCGCCTCTCTTTCTGAGGGCACTGGGGCGAAACCGAGCTTCGCTCAGCCGAGCTGAGGCTAAGCTCAGCGCCAGGAGGGTGGAGTCCTCTCTTAGGTTCGCTCTCTCTCTCTATCCCCTCTGCTTTTTTTCCCCTCCCTCTTCTTCCCCTCCTCTCCACTCCCAGTGCTAAATGACTCCTTCACACACAATGGAAAATTTCACATAAATTTTACATGACAGTTTTTTAGTTCATTATGGATCATGAGTTATTAGCTAATTTGCTCCATGAAATTTGCAGTCAGTTTGAGTGAGGTGGTGTGTCAGGGCTGAGCTAAATGCAGTGGGTGTTTGATGGTGCTGAGGAAAACTGCAGGGGCGGTCGTTGCATTTACATTCTGGGGGGGGGTGGGTGGGGGGGGGGGTGAGGTGGAGGATGTCTTTGTTCTGTTGATCAAGGTTATTATAGTCAGTTCCATTTTTTTCTCCCTTTCTCACAGAATTTGAGGTTTTCCGCTTATGACTATTTATTACGTGCGAGACCATTGCGCTGCTGTGCGGGGAAGCATTTTAATCCCGCCTAATCTTCGCTGAAAAACACTGAGTGTGGATATTTTACGAGAATAACTCTCCCGAAGACTTGTCTCTTCCAGTCACCTGTTGTTCTATTACACAGTAAAATGGTCAGTGTTATATCAGCTCTCACGGAGTACAACTGTTTAGAGTTGAATTTACGCTGGGAATTTTATTGTGTGTATGGTATGTTTTGTCTCCCATTGTTACTCTGTACAGCATCTTGGGCTTATGAGAAGTGCTTTAGAACTATAATAATAATAATAATTTTATTTAGATTCTATTTGAATTGAAAATATAGTTTTTCCCCCCATTTGTAGTTCCCCTTAGTAGTGACTCTCTGCTTCTGGCATACATAGGGTTTATGCTGGTGCTGTGTGTGCGTGTGCGTGTGTTTACATGTATAGGACAGTAGCTGCTCTTCCACATAGAGAAATTACAGTTCTTCATAGAACCAAAACAACGTGTATTACAGATATCTGTAATATCTCTGTACCAATCTTCGGTCATTTGTGGTCAGTGCAGTCAGTAGCTGTGGAGTGCCCTTCTGTGTGCGCATGCTTATGCACAGCATTTACGTTATGAATCAAAAAGTATTGTTGAATTTGTTCAAACACACCCCTCTCCATAAGTTTACTTAGCATAGGTAATACATTTATAGGGCCACT
>CM045891.1:7818971-7826471 GCA_025169545.1 Anguilla japonica
TCTGTTTATAAAAATCACACACTCAGCTTCTCTCTATTGAACAAGACTGTGTGGCGTTCCCCACAAAGTCCTGGTCCCAGTATCTATGGATCATAATAATGTGCACTCATAGTTGCCCGGGGCATGAGGACACAAGGACATGGGAACTGGTAATGTGCAATTATCAGGTCTTGTATGTACACAAAGGCTGCGTTTAACTTTCAGTTCACTTCCTCTCATTCGAGGTGCTTTATTGGCCAGAAATGCATTTGTAGATGTTGCCAGTGCAGAGTGCAGCGTGTAAGTGAACAGTTGTGAATTTAATAATGAATATAAATGAATGATCAGATTGCACCATGGCTCTTCTGAGCCCCTTTAGATGACCTTTCTCTTTCTCTTTCTCTTTCATTGGATTTCCCTTGAAAAATGTTATAGCTGCGTAAAGATGGGTTTTCTGTCTTGGGTTACTTTCTTTAGTTACAGTACAAATTGTTATTTCTTTGGTTAATTTTACACTTACAGATTATTAATGATTATAAACGTGCTTTCTATTCTGTGATATTGCATTTTGGTAGCCCTGAGAGTTGCACCGATGTTCTCCTCTTGTGTATGTCACTCTGAATAAGTGCATCTACGGATGTAAATGAAATATACAATGTAATGATCAGTAAATTTACTGCTATTCTCGCTCTCTCGCTCTTCTGATTGGCTGGCACCGGTCAGCGCGCTGCGTCTGCAGTCGAACACAGCGCCACTCTGGTTCTGTTCCCGTGGCGACAGCGGGGCTAGGTGAGTGGGCCCGCTGCCCACGGCCCTGCCTCTCGCGCTGTGCCGCCCGCAGTGCCAGCGCGCTGTGCTACCCTGTGCCACCCTGTGCCGCCCGCAGTGCCAACGCGCTGTGCTACCCTGTGCCACCCCGTGCCGCCCGCAGTGCCAGCGCATTGCGCCACCCCGTGCCGCCCGCAGTGCCAACGCGCTGTGCTACCCTGTGCCACCCCGTGCCGCCCGCAGTGCCAGCGCGCTGGCCCACGCTATCCGGCAGCGAGCCGCTCCGTGTTTTGCTGAGAGCTCGGCGGCGGGGAGGGGTCTGCGCGGCGGGGAGGGGTCTGTGCGGCGGATTGTAAGCGGCGCATTAGCGCGTGGCTCGCCGCCGCGGCCGTGTTTGCCCACATATTCATTCGAGAACATTTTTTAATTTAAAACTTCTGCACATTATTTGTAGAGCAGCTGGTGTGACTGCCACCTCTTCACCCGCCCCCCCCCGCAGCCCCCCCCCCCCCCCCGCCCCTCCGCCCCTCCCCAAAATATCCCATCACAGCCGGGGAGAGGGGGGCAGTCCCGCCGGGCGGCTGTGTACACAGCCTCGCAGAGCAAACAGACGATGCTGCGCCAGCGCGGCGCTCCTAACCCCCTCCAGAGCAGCCACCTTCAGACGGGCTTAGCGCAGGTTTCAGCCTGGGCCTGCGCCACGCTCCCCCCCCCCACGCTGGCGCTGCCACCCCCGCCACCGCAGGTCGCCCCGTGCGCCATGCTCAGCGCCAGGCATCCCACTACATCCCAAATATACGCCAAAGAAAAACTACAATGGGAACGGCTTTGGGTCAGCGTAGCCAAAAGGCATTTCTTAATGTGTCGTCTTCGGGTGCGGGGTAGAGGCTCAGTGTTTTCGCTTAATTGTGGTGCTACTTTAAGTGCCTTGACACTCTGGAAAGCCCTCTCTCTCTCTCTCTCTCTCTCTTTCACATGCCGTGCCTTCCCTTCCGTCAACTTCACAAGTAATGAACTGCTTACCAAACCTTAACTAATCAGGTCTGACCGCTCTCTGTCATTGTCAATTACACAGAAGCTCTCCCACCTCCCTGCCTCCTCCTCTCCTTCTCCCCCTCTCCCCTCTCTCCTCTCCCCCTCTCCCCCTCTCTCCCCTACCCCCAAAGGGTCAATGGATGCCGTCCCACATCTGCGAATTTGAAAGTAATACGTGGAATAGAAATATGGAATCCCGTTACCGCCCTGTCCCCCACCTCTCTCACGCCCCTTCTGTTTTAAAGCCCACGTGCTTAAGACCGACTGGATCAGGCCCTGCAGAAATACAGCCTGAACGAGCGTTAGCTTATTGCTGCAAACCGTAGGAGTGGCGCGATGGCGATGCTTTCCGTTTCGGACGTTGTTTATTTTATTTTGCGGACACCGCTTTTTTAGGGAGGGAGGGAGGGAGGGTGCGCTTGCGCCCCTGCGCGCGTCTGACTTTAGGCTCCGAGTGTGCCTGTGAGGCCGCCCTGCTCTGCGTCCGCCTCTCCCCCTCTGTTTGACGAATCAATGACAGACATCATCAGTAATCACAACAGTGTGACCCGGCGTCCGTGGAGAACGCAGGCTCCAGCCCCCGTGTTCTGCCTTTCGGTGTATGTACACAGTAGATGCGCGTTCCTAAAATTACCCTCATCGTGATCAGCCACACGCTCGACACCACCTGCACCATTATTACCACCACCACTGTGATTAACACCAGCAGTATCACTGTTACCACCGTCAGGGCCACACAGTGAAGACCTCATGCCACAGCAAAATTAATACCATTACCACCACTATGACAATCCGCTTTATCAACAGTATCACTGTTATTGCCACCACCACCATCAACGTCAACCATCTACACTGCACTACGGTGAACACCACGTGCCCCACCACCGTTATTATCACCGTCACAGTCACTGTCTCCACCATCAAGCTGACCAGCACCAACACCATGTTACCATGACAACCATCAACAAAACAACACCGCACCATGGAGCCTAAACCTATGCCTAAGCCTATGGGTAGAAAGCCAGCCATGGCTGCAGATGTCTGGTGTCACTGCAGCCTGGATTGGCTGTGTGAAAAGATAAACAAATAAAAAGGAAGGAATGGTAGACATAAAAATCAGATCAACAGATAACAGTCAAACAACCAGTGTATTGAACAAAGAACAAGGAAATAAAGCTTGAGTAAAGCATGATGGCTGTAGTAGATATGTAAAGTGCAGTGTATTATTTATATGTGGCATGGTACTATGTCATTTCTACAGTATTCTTCTTTGGTTGCGTTTTTGCATTGTATGAGCAAGTCTCTCATTGGCTGTGATCTGTGACCCTGCGCTTCTTGCACACTAACACATTGAAACTCTCGGGTTGCTGAGTTCTCACGCACACTGTGTTATATATATCTTACATGTTTATTCATCTATTTTGGGGAAGTATGTGGAACACGGAGGGAATTGAAAAGATGAGAAAACGACAGTGTGCACACACATCCTCTGCTCCAGACGCTGTCTTATATTATACACTTTCCTTTGCAGGCACATTTATCCTGGGCGACTTGCACAGCTAACATATTTTTACAGCCGCCTTTTACTATTTACTAACACAGTTCAGATGCTTTAATAGTGCGGCTCGAGGGCAGAACAGCGATGCCTTACCGGGGATTTGCAGCTGCTATCCTGGCAGGGCCCGTTCTTTATTGGCAGCATCACAGTCCTGCCCAGCTGCCGTTTCATTAGCCGCTGATGCCAGGCCAGTGCAAAGGGGCCTGCAAGATTTAACTTTTTGGTACACCTTCAAGGCTTCAGGTGTAAAAGGGGCCCACAAGATTTTACTTTTTGGCCACCTTCAAGATTTCAGGTGCAAAAGGGGCCCGCAAGATTTAACTTTTTGGTACACCTTCAAGGCTTCAGGTGTAAAAGCGGCCCACAAGATTTTACTTTTTGGTACACCTTCAAGGCTTCAGGTGTAAAAGGGGCCCACAAGAATTTACTTTTTGGCCACCTTTAAGATTTCAGGTGCAAAAGGGGCCCGCAAGATTTTATTTTTGGTACACCTTTAAGGTTTCAGGTGCAATAAGGGGCCCAACCTACACCAGATTTGAATTTTGGGACCTCTTTAAGGTATCAGGTGCAATAAGGGGCCCAACCTACACCAGATTTGACTTTTGGGACACGTTTCAGGTGCAGTCCGTGGACACCAGGCAGTGCACCTTCCGGTCGGAAAGGATCAAACGGCCATCCATTCAGACACTAATTCACCTGAATCCATCACATTTTTTTGAGCGCTTCCAGCTTGCTGCGTTGTTTAAAGTAATTAACCTTAATTTTTCACACACACGCGCGCGCGCACACACAGTCAGACACACAAAAGGCGGGAGAGAGGCGAATCTTTATTAGACCACTGCGTCTTAACTGGAGCCGTGGTCGTCTGAGGTCCGCCTCCCCCGCGCTCCTAATGGGGTCTCCATTTAATCAAAATTCATCCATCACATTTCAATGTTAAATCATCTTTTAATTGGGAGCTACACTCTGGTTAATAGTTTTGTAATTCGCAGGCTCTGATGGTTTCGCCGCTGGGATCCGTTCCATTTTTTCCGGGCCGGCTCTCGCGCGCCTCCTCGTCGCGCGCGCCGCGGAGAGCTCGTTCCGACGCTCCCTCGAACGCCGGCGACACCTCCGATAGCGGCGGCGAGGAATTAGGTCAACCTGTCAAACTACCTCCCACCAACCAGTGCGGAACACAGGGACACCGCCTCGGAGTATCACTGGTCTATATTTAGGCCTAATGCAGATTTCGCCGTCGCAGAACTGGCACGGAGGACAAGTGTTTCTAGAGATGTTTCTGAAGAATTCTACTGGAGTTTTTTTTTTGTTTTGTTTTTTTTTTGCGTGCGCTCTGCATGGCGTGAAACTGATTTCTTGGTATCTGAAGAATCGGGCTCGGCCGTCAGCGACGTGACCCCCGGTCAGACGACCCAAACAGCTCTCTGTCACTAAACGGACACTTCCTTCCCTTTTGTCCTTCTGAAAGAGAGCTGTTGAGTGTCAGTCGGTATCAGAGCATAATGACTTTAATTTCCACGTTTCGTTGCAGACCAAGGAGGCAGAGAGCTGGGGGCTTATTAGGGCAAGTGAGTGGAAACCGTTGGGAGAGTCATCACTGCCCAGGAAGGAAAATTTCACCTGCTCATTTTTCCCCATCTGGTATCACTGATGGAACATAGGGAATGTTCCAGATCGCACACGTGGAACAAAGCATATTTGTTTTTGAAATGAAAATTTGTTCTTCACACACATTGACTACAGAAAGATATTTTTTTACTGTAATGTAGTGTATTCTGGAATAAATGCCTCAGTAATGAGAACTATTTGCTGGCGAAATAGTGGTGAAAGCTGCTTTGGCATTGGACAACTGGAAATATGGTAGTGGTACAGAGCTGGCGCTGGTGCTCTAGCCAGTGTTTATTTAAAAGTGTGAGAAGGAGAGTTGTTCCCCCCATTTTAGGTTGCCGCTACCTGTCAGCTGAGGAAATAGTAAGCAGGTCTACTGGAATTCCAGGTATGGCACCGAATTCCTACCCCCATTCCATTTTCTGCTCTCCTTGATTCCATATTTATAGGTGGGTTCCATCTGGCTGCAGTACATTCTCAAAAAACAGGGTTCCAAAAGGCTCCTCTTTGTCTCCACAGAACCCCATCAGGGGGTTCTTTGTGCAGGCAAATAAGAGGGTTCCACAAAGAACTAAAATGGGTTCCCCTATGAAGAGAAGCCAAAGAACCATTTTTTTTTTCAGAGTGTGTAGCACTTGTAGAGTAGGCAGCTCCCGTAATTTTGCGTTATCCACCGTAATTACCAGGACAAGGCATCACCGGGCAACTGTGGCCATGGCGATGTTTGGCGGGCTTGACGGTGCAGTATTGTCTGGCGGAAAATCTGTGCCGCCTTCCGCAGACCGTGGCGCACAAAGACAAGGGTGAAATTCATCTGCAGGGTTCCGCAGTGAAAAAAGTGTTTTTTTATTATTATTTTATTTATTTATTTTAAATGTGTATTGCAGATGTAATTCAGCGCACGGGCGACGGTAAGCAGCGCGTTAGTCTGGATTTCGGAGGGGGAATGAATGAGTTTAATGGTATTTTTTCCTCTGTCTGTCTCAGATTCAAAAGGAGCTGTGTGGTTCTGCATGACTAGTCCGGGCCTGCCTATTTCTCCTTTGTCCCGCAGATCACGCCCCCCCCCCCCACACACACACTCTCTGCCCCCGCCCCCCCCCCCCCCCCATGTGTGTGTGTGCGGCAGTCCTCTCTGGTGCTGTAGGCTAATCTTTTACACCAGGCAAAGGGAGCCGGTGGAGACTGGAAAAGAGGCTCTCAGCGTCTTGCTCTACCCCATTCCTTCTCCAGCTTGCTTTCCCGCACACAGCCCCTTTGCCCGTCCCCCACAATTATTTCCGTTCCACCTCTTCTTTGTCTTTTATCGTCTCTCTTCCTCCGACGGCCTGCTCTTGTCGACTCCCATCGAATCCCTTCGATCTCTTCCTCCTCTCGTTCCCCTAATTAGCATTTGCAAAGCACGTGCACGACTCGATATTTCAACTCCTCCCACACCTTCTCTTTTCACTTCATTGTGTTCTTCTGCGAGGTTCGTTCCGAAGATGACGGTGGTACATTCTCGCTGTCACTTCCGCACATTACCTCAGTCACTCCCGTACACGATTAGAGTTCAAAGGTCGCTCTGCTTTCCCGGTCGTACCGAAGCGCTGTTGTAAGGAGCAGTCCGATACCCTTCGCCCAGTCCTCTGAATGCACCAGATGAACTCCATTAGCCTCAGGGCTAGATCACATCTAACAGTACCTTGTGCTCAATTTGAGTATCCGTTGAACTCATAACATCGCATAAGAAACAAACAAGCAAAAATAAATAAACTGGTTAGCATTTAAGAGTGTTTGGGCTAGAATGAACTGAATAGACTCAACGGCATGAATGAACTGAGGCCATACTATGTATACTGTGCATGTGTAACTCGGGTTTTGTCAAATAAAAATGCAAATGTGCTGTAAACTACCCTTTCCCCACACAGTGCAATGAAATTGTGATGAACTACGAATGTTTAGAGATACATGTTCCCTTTACTTTGAGCATTTATCAATGTCTTGTTACAGCAGACCCAAAAATATCCTTGACCACATGAAATGTCCACGGCAGCAGGAGGTCCACCCACACCTTGCACAGGTTACAGTGTATTGGTGGCACACTTTCAAGTGGCTGGACAATGTTTTATTCTTTTCTCTTTTATTGGGCACTTGTCTCTGTTCTTTCACGTCCCTGTCTTCCTCATCACTCGTTCTTGCTCCCTCAATCTTTCTCTGTCCCCGGGCTGAGTTCTGAGAGCTGACACCCCCGCCCCCTTCAGGCCCAGTGCTTGTGGGGGCAGGAAGGCCAAGAACCCCATGGTGATCCCCCCCCCTCTACCCCCAGCCGAACAGCACTGAGACCCACAGACAACCACAGAGCCTGGGCCAGTTCCATGATGATGGAGTGTGAAATGAGAGGCAGGAGACCTGTGAGTGTGTGTGTGTGTGTGTGTGTGGTGTGTGTGTTTGTGTGTACTTGTGCTTCTGTTTGAGTGTGTGTGTGACTGTGAGTGTGTGTGTGTGTGTGTGAGACTGTGTGTAACTGTGAGTGGTGTGTGTGTGTGTGTACTTGTGTGTGTGTGTATATT
>CM045891.1:7831471-7833971 GCA_025169545.1 Anguilla japonica
CTAGTGATCAGTGGAAAAACAACCTTATCTAGTTTGTTAGCTAATCTACAATCATGGATTTTTTTGAGAGTGGTGCTGGAGAGAGAATCTACAGCTGCTGATCTTCAGTCCTGAACGAAAGATTTGATAAGACGGACATAATGAGATGTCCACACTTTATCTAACGTATACAGTACCAGAAACAAGATCATCGGTTTTGTTTTAAACCCGTTGTAAATGCGCTGTGATTGCACTATCGAACCACAGGAAGTGCTCCTCGTGCTGTAATTAAGGTGGGAGATGTTGGTTTTCTGCGCCGATGCCCCATTCACAGCGACGGCGTGCTCATTCGCGCGGTGTCCGGCGAGCTGACAAACGCAGCCTTTGCCAGGGCAGAATTAAGCCTGCCCGCCTGATGAACCTCAGACACAGCGTCCTGTCGCACAGTCAATGGGAATCCAATAACACTGCTCCGCCATACAAATAAAGCCATCAATTCCCCTCCTGGGACCCGCGAGCAAAAACTTGAGGTGAGGAACATGGAATGCCGCGGCAGGAAGTGGGGGGGGGGAAGGAGGAGGAGCGGAGAGAGGGAAAATGTCGTCTGGGTCGCTCGTATTAGTGCTGCCCTTCAGAGTGGAAGGGAACACATTATTCCGGCATGTTCTCCACGTCTGCTTCACACCTACAGCTCATCAGCCAGCCGGGACAAACTCGGGGGTGTATCAACGGCAGCTCTCTCCCAAGCCCGATTTCCCGAGGGGCCGGCAGGGCCCCCCCCCACCCCCCCACCCTCCTCCCCCCGATCGGGCCCCCACCCTCCTTCCCGCTCTCTCACAGAAAATCTAAAGCAGCCGTGGCGGGATCGGACTCCTGGCCTCTCCACCGCAAAAAGGGCATCAAGTCAACTTCTTACTTTTCCCCGTTTCTCTCTTGTACTTTCCCCCCGATTTTTTTTTTTTATTACCTTGAAAAAAATATCCTTGGGAACGTGCCGCCCAACTGCTTATATTTTTCGTTCCTGTTCAGGGAGTCAGCGTTGGGACGAATCACAGCACTCCGTGGGCGCCTTTGTCGAGAAGGCGTCGTTTCTTAGCGCTGAGGGGTCGCACCAGGAGAGGAGGAGGAGAGGGTGTAGGAAGGTAGCGAGCTCCTGGCTCCGAAGCGACTTGCCGCACCCTCGTCGTCACGCGCTCCCGCCCTCCGCCTTGCATACGCTAACGTGAGTAATGTTTCTACTCAAAGGCCCGCGTAATAAATGGAGTGCCATTTCGCACAATGGCGAAGTCTGGGCCCGTATTGATTAACTCTCATCATCGACTCACTCCCCCTTCCGTGATTTATGACGGCCTGTTATTTTTACATTAGCCGTCAAATTCATCTTGTCTCTGCCGGGCCGGGTCGGGCCGAGCAAACAGTAAACATTTCCAGGCGCGAGACGCAGGCGAGCGAGAGTCCTCCTCGACGCGTGGCGACGCGCGGGGTTCGGTAGCTGCACCCCTTCGGGGGGTGCGGGGACGTGTCTGTGGCTCCAGGTGTGTGCGCGTTACCTGTAATCAACTTTGATTAAAAAAAACCCCGGATGTGTGCTGGAGAAGAACCCGTCCCTTTCACCAACATTTCCCTCCCTTTGGAATGTGTAACTTCTTAGTGACCAGATTTGGAATGGCTGCACAGATTAGCAGTCCTCTCCTTCAGCGGTAGTCTGGCCCTGGATATGTATGTGAGAATAATGTTAAAACTGTGTTATTGTCCTGGTTTGTTGTACCTTATTTTGTTTAAAGATTTTTTGTGGGTTTTCTGAAATGTAGCTTACCTAACGTTAAAGGTTGTCGGGCTAATAACTTTAGCTGCTGTCAGTGGTCCAATCTCTTGTTAAAGGTGCACAGTGATTATAATACACAGTAAGGTAAATAGATGTCGCCTCATGGTTGCTACTATATCGTCAGTTTTTATGGTAGTATTATATAGCATTGTTGATCCTCTTTCATGGAAGTCATTCCACTAGAATCAAACATTAATTGAGCTTCTCTGTTCTGCTGGACTCTCAGTCCCTAATATTAGCCAGAGGAAGACAGTTCACATGTGGCTTAACAGGCAGACTTGTGGGCCACCGATCAACCAGTGGGGATCACTTGTGTGCGATGAGACGAAATCGCCCTGGTGAACTAAAAGCCTCCCATCCCTGGACAGTGCTAGAGCCACTGATACATCACCCTGAGAGGCTGCCAGCCACCATGGACACTGGCATGGTCTGTATTCAGCTCCAGTGGACACTGGCATGATCTGGATTCAGCCCCAGTGGACACTGGCATGGTCTGTATTCAGCCCCAATGGACACTGGCATGGTCTCGATTCAGCCCCAGTGGACACTGGGAAGGCCGGTATTCCATATCAGAACATTATGTTCATTATTCCCTTTGGTTTTCAAGTATTTACTTTGTCTTACATTTTACACAGGGCTGCCTCCAGTTGCCCTAGCACAGAATGTTTGCTCTCTGTTTGATGTACATGCGTCTCC
>CM045891.1:7838971-7893971 GCA_025169545.1 Anguilla japonica
CGCGGCGGAAGAAAAGAATATATTTAGGGCATGGTTCGTGTTTAGAATCATCATACCTATTGTAACGAGTTTTGTAAAAAAAATAAAAAAAAAAAAAAAAAAATTCATGATCTCTGGCCACTGGTTGATTGTTAGTCTGTGATGTCACTTGTGGCCATCTGAGAGAGCAGTAATAATAATGGTAATGGATTGCGTTTGTACTGTGCCTTGGCGTAATGCTGAAATGTAATGCGGCCTGCATTGCAGAATTCTCTGAAGTCCGCCATAACCGAAATAGCCGGGTCCTCCGGCGATAATGGTGTTCCCGGGACGTCCTGCGGGTCATAACACCTTTCCAGGCGCGGAGGCCTCGGGCCGCGGATCCCTGACGCAGAGCTATTTTCACATCTCGCCGAGGGAGGAAGAAGAGGAAGAGCGAGAGGAAGAACGTCGGCCCGCTGGGCCCGTGCCGTAGAGAGAGAGAGAGAGAGAGAGAGAGGGAGAGAGAGACCGCTGGCCTTTATCTCCCCACCTATCGGATCAGAACGCAGCTCGTTAAGAGAGCAGTGGGAGGGGCTGGCGGCGGAGGGGGGGTGTGGTGTGTGACGATTTAATGGGAGACGGGGGTGCGTCCGGTTTTGGTTACGGCCCCCAGAGGAGACCCCGGCCCCTATTGGCCACATTACTCTGTCCTAACGGCCTCTGTGGCCTTTGAGGGCGGGATCAGAAGGTGTTCCCGCTACCTAGCGCCCTAGGCCCACAGCAGAGCTGATTAGCACGCTAGTATTCATCTCAGAAGCCTAGGAGAAAAAACCCCCCCCCCTCTGTCACAACAAGGAAGCAGTTCATTTTTGTGATTGCGTGTGAGTCTGTGAGCGTGCGCGTGTGTGCATCTGTGCATGAGTATGTGCGTCTGTGCGTGCGTGTGTGTGTGCATCTGTGCGTGAGTATGTCTGTGCGTGCTGTGTGCGCGTGCCTGCATATGCGTGCCCTCCCCCCGGATTGCTCTGATCTGTATCCTCGTGTTAAATGGCGATGACACCCTTGTAATGTCTTAAGAAAATCTTAACGGGGCCCTCAGACAGACAGCGAGCCGTGAGCCTGTGGCAGTGTGCAGAGCCACAGTGCCCCTCTGTCAGGCCTGGGGAGATGAGAGGGGGGAAAGCGCTCAGTCAGAACACACTGTCTTTCACCATGTGAAAGTTACTCCTGCAGTAGACACGGGTCCCACTGTGCGCTGGATCCACCTTTTTCTCTCTTTTAAAAAAAAAAAAGAATCCACAAAAAAATTAACCCCTCCGTTCTGAGTCCTTTTTTTTTTTTTAGTTCGGTTGTCCGCCATTGGAGTCGGGCCCCAGCGAACGTGGGATTCTGGCAAAAAGAGAATCTCTCTGTACAGTAATCTCCGTTAATTCCCTCTGCGCTTGTTTGAACCGCGGCACGCATTAGCCCCCGCAAAATCGCAATCCGCCGGTCGATTTTCCGCCCCCCCGCTCCCAGACTGTAACGGGCGAAAAAAGCCCCCGCGCCCGCTCCGCGCCAGCAGGATTGGCCCCGGGGTGGCGCGGGGACGGGCGCGCGTGCCAGCGCCCGCTGGCAGAGAGAGGGCTCGCGATGGAGAGGCGCCCCTGCTGCGGTGCGGAATTCCCCGGCGCTCTCACCAGCCCGGGCACCGCGCGTCCTGGCACAGCTCTCTGGGCTCAGTCTTAGTCTGCCGGATTAAGACTGCTTATGTGTGCTTCTGCGGGATCACCTGCGCTCCCCACTGTATATTTACAATGTCTCTGCAGTCTCGCTGCCACGGGCTTCTCTCTCAGCCCCTCTCTGCTCACGTTCCCTGTTTGTCTGGGTGGGGAAGACGACTGGGAGGAGGCCGGGCTCCGCCCCCCCAAAATCGTGCTGGGTTTGTTTGCCATTCCACTGCTGGTTCAGAGAGAGACAAACACACACACACACACACACACACACACACACACCTAAACACACGCACACACAAACACACGCAGTCACGCACGCGCACACACGCACACATACAGTTAAGCCCAAAATTATTCATACCCATGCCAAATTCTGAGTTATAGTGAATTTTTATTTGACAAATAGGTTTCGACTGGCTGGGGATGACACAAGAAGGTGACAAAAGATGGTAAGACATTGTGTTAGAGATATTAATGAAAAATATTACCTATTTTTATGTTTTTTCTTTACGTTTTGACAAAACATTCCATGTCCAAAATTATTCATACCCTTTCTCAGTAAGCAATGGCAAAGCCTTTATTTGCCATCACAGCAGTCAAACGGTTCTTATAATTGCCAGCAAGCTTTTTGCACTTCTCCACTGGGATTTTGGACCACTCCTCTTTTGCGAAGATCTCCAGGTCCTTGAGGTTGGAAGGCTTCCTTGCCATCACTCTGTTCTTTAGTTCCCTCCACAGATTCTCAATGGGATTCAGGTCTGGACTCTGCCTCGATCACTCCAAAACGTTGATATTGTTTTCTGTTAAGCATTTCTTGACCATTTGAGCTGTGTGTTTCGGATCATTGTCTTGCTGGAAGGTCCAGCGCTGCCCAAGGCCAAGTTTTTCTGCAGACTGCCTGATGTTTTCCTCCAGAATCTTAATGTAGTCCTCTTTTCTCATGATGCCGTTTACTTTGACAAGGTTGCCTGGCCCATTGGCTGAAAGACACTCCCAAAGCATTACATTCCCTACACCATGCTTGACCGTGGGGGTGGTGTTCTTGGGGTTGAATGCTTCTCCTTTCTTTCGCCAAACAAAAGCCACGTCCCTGTGTCCAAACAACTCCATTTTCGTCTCGTCCGACCACAGAATTGATGACCAAAAGCTTTCTTCTTTGCTTCGAGGTGAGCTTTTGCGAGGGCTAGGCGAGCTTTTGTGTGCCTGTCTTGGAGAAGTGGAGTCCTCCTTGGTCGGCGTCCATGGAGGCCAGCCTTGTGCAGTGTCTGCCTTGAGGTGTTGGTACCAGAATTGCTCAGATTCTTCAGGATGGCCTTGGTGGTGATCCTTGGATTCTTCTTGGCCTCTCACACTACCATTCTTGCCAGCGCAGGGGTCACTTTTGGCTTCCTGCCACGCCCTTTGAGATTTTTCACAGTGTGGAACTGCTTGTATTTTTTTATGATGCTTTGCACTGTGGCCACTGGCACTTGAAAACACTTGGATATGGCTTTGTAGCCTTTCCCCTTCTTGTGAGCAGCCACAATGCACAACCGAGAGGTCCTCACTAAGCTCTTTGGTTTTAGCCATGACTTGCAATTGACTAGAAACTGACTAGAGAACAACTGCATCAGCTGTTCTCAATTTATAGTTGATTTAGAATGCTCTAGAACATGGTAGAAATTACCAGGACCATTTGGAATGGTTTGCATTTCCTCAAAAATATGCGGCAATTTCAAGGGGTATGAATAATTTTGGACATGGCATTTTTTGTAAAAATGTTAAAAAAAAAAAAAAAAAAGACATAGAAATAGGTAATATTTTTCATTAATATCTCTTAACACAATTTCTTACCGTCTTTTGTCACCTTCTTATGTCATTTCCAGCCTGAGAGAAACCTAGTTGTCAAATAAAAATTCACTATTACTCAAAATTTGGCATGGGTATGAATAATTTTGGGCTTAACTGTACACACACACACACACACACACGCACGCACGCATGCACACACATACACACACAAATACAGATCCACATGCATCCATGCACACACACACATGCACAGAGATGTTGATGACTTGCACTATGCAAATATCTCCCCCAAATAATTAAAAAAAAAAAAAAAGTAGATGTATAGTATAGTGCAGGAACTGAAACAAATGTGAAGACAAAGAGGCATATCGGTTTAATCCCCCAGGAGCGCAGAGCAAACAGAGTTCAGCCACAAACCAGACTGTCTGAAATGCAGCGACTGCACCAAACGATCCTGAACTTTTCCAGCCGAATCCCACTTTTTTTGTTTAATCTCACCGCACAGGGAACATTGCTTATTGACACTCCCAGCGAACGCGTTGGAAACGCAGAGCCTGTGCCTGTGCCTGTGCCTGTGCCTGTGCCTGTGCCTGTGCCTGTGCCTGTGCCTGTGCCTGTGCCTGTGCCTGTGCCTGTGCCTGTGCCTGGCCGTGGGAGACTGTTTTCGGGTGCGTTTTGCGCAGGCCCCGTTCTGGGCCCTGGCCCTGTTTGTTGCGGGCGCAGTAGTATTTGGGTGTTAAATTGTGTCGGGGGCCGCCTGTGTCACATTTAAACGCTAACGGTCCAGGGTGTCAGCGGCTGAATGGGCCGTTTGTTCAGGAAAATGAATTCGGCGCGCTCCCCCCCCGCCTGTCTCCGGGCCTGGATTACGCCGTTCCTTTTGACAAGAGTAATTTTTAATGAAAAGGACTATTAATATCATCAAGGTCTCCGGGGATATTTCTCGGTAACTGATAGGCGCGGACAGGAATATGTATGCGCCTGGGATTGCGTGTGATTCCATTTTAGTCAGCGCCCGCACGTACCGAGGATTTTTTTTTTTTCCCTATTCCGTTTTATGAAATGGATATGATTCTTTGTTTGAGGGCAGGTGTTTGTTTACATTTGGAAGGAGAGCAAGGCACGGCGCACGTGCAGAGCCGTTAGTTACCGCACTGTTCTGACCGTGCTTTCTGAATATGTGATGTGCGATTACATGCTTATGCATAGCCTCTCAATTTTTTTAAAGATGTATGCACTTGTAGTATGTGGATTTGCTTTTTTTTTTTTGCAGTGTGCATGTATGCATGTGTGTGTATGTATGTGCGTGAGTGTGTGTGTGTGTGTGTGTCCGTGAGTGGGTGTGTGCGTGTGTGTGTGTGTGTGTGTGTGTGCATCTGTGTGTGAATGTGTTTTTACATGTGTGCATCTGTGTGTGAATGGGTTGTGTGTGTGTGTGTGTCTGTGTGTGTGTGTGTGCGCACATGTCTGTTTTCCATGGTTTGTGTGTTGATAGCAGTGGTCACGTGGTTGGGGTTAATGTTCTGTGAAAATAGCAGGCAGCAGTTTAATTATGGACTGGGGAAGAAGGAGTCGGTGAACTTGGTAAACATCCTGATACACCTACTGGTATTTTTTTTATGAAACAAAGGCAAATAAAATCTGTCCAGCGGCAATAACAACGCGGGTTTAATCTCTGTAATCTTGTTAGGAACAGATCCAAGATCAGTGTGTTTAATCCTGAAAAACTCTTTCAATTAATCTTGTTTTTTAAAAAATGTATTTATTGAAATCTAACATGCAGCCCTTTGCCTTAACTTTATTACAATACCTCTAAAAATAAATAACATAATAAAAGCTAAGGCAAATATTTTTATAAATTATTGCATTCTCTAGATATTTTTTCCTACGGAAGACCTGATGTGTCTGTGAAGGCTGTATGAAGGCTGTGTGAAGGCTGTGTGAAGGCTGTGTGAAGGCTGTATGAAGGCTGTATGAAGGCTGTGTGAAGGCTGTGTGAAGGCTGTGTGAAGGCTGTGTGAAGGCTGTGTGAAGGCTGTGTGAAGGCTGTATGAAGGCTGCGTACAGCAGTGGGCCCCATTAGCACGTAAAGGCCTGCGTTTGTGTTGACTCTGTTAGCGCGGCGTCAGGCTCACACACACACACACAGACACGCACACACACACACACACACACACACGCACACACGCGCACACACACACGCGCACACACACACACGCGCACACACACGCACACACACACGCACACACACACACACGCACACACACACGCCGCGGAAACTGGAGCGTCAGGGCTCGCGCTGCACCGGAGGAAGGGCCTCGAGCGTTTTGGGCTCGTTTTGTTTTTAGCCCCCCAGCCCCCCCCCCCCCCCCCTCGTTCAGTCGCGGCGCTGCGCTCGCCGGGTCTGACCCCTGCGTGTCCTTCGCACAAAAGCGAGGAGCACCTTCGTAAGCGCGGCGGCGTGGCGGGCGGGCGGGCGGGCGGGGCGGGCGGCTCCTGGACGCCCCTGCCGGACGGTAAAAGGCGGGAGAGAGAGGGCCGGGGCGAGTCAGGAGGAAATACGGCCCCCCTCCCTCTGCGGCGGGGCCTGCGAATGAAGCCGTTAAATTACGAGCGCCTTTTATGACGGCCCATTGAAAGGGGGGACGCTTGTATATTGATGGGACACAGGCCACGTCCCCTCCCCCCCCCCCCCCCCCGTGCACCACCCGCAACCCCACCGCCGCGCCCCCACCACCGCACCGGGGAGGAAGAGCTGATGACGGGCCTCTGAGTAACTATTTTTCATGCATTTAATATATTAATTATCCGATAAATGTTCCCCAGGCGGTGCTGGAGAGTGACAGCTTTTCAATGAGGCGCCCCAGCCAGCCCATCAGGCTGCAGTGTATTACGTGGGAAAGGTCGGCCCGGGGTTAATGTAACTTTTTATTTGCTGATTTCTCATAGGCGGGGAGGGACACCAGGAGCAAGGCTAGTTTGGAAATAAAAAATAAAAAAATAAAAAAAAGGTGGAAGGGGGAGGTGGCACCTGCTTTGGGACACGGGCAGATTAAAGCCGACACAGGGCTGGGGTGGGGGAGGGGAGGGGTGCGGTGGGGTGGGGTGGGGGGGGGGCGGGGGGTTTAGGGTTTGGTTTGTCTTATTTTCTCTAACACACTCTCTCTCTCTCTCTCTCTCTCTCTCTCTCTCTCTCTCTCTGAGATATGTGTGTGTGTGTGTGTGTGTGTACGTATGTGTGCATGTGCATGTGTGTATGTGCGCGTGTCTGTGTGCTTGTGTGTATGTGTGTATGTGCACGTGTGTGTGTATGTGTGTGTGTGTATGTTTATGCACGTGTGTGTTTGTGCGTGCACACGTGTGTGTGTGTATAAAATAATTAGAACTGGCCATAGCTACAGAATTGATATCTATTCCGGTGCGTGTGGGTCAGTTTGTTTCCCTTTCGAGTATCCGGGTCCTCTGCTTTTTAAATTCCCGCTTCCTGCCGCTTGTCTGGATTTTCAGTGCCGTTGGAGAAACAGAGAGAGAGAGCGAAACGATCAGTGATCTCTGGCACCTCGGCCGCTCTCTCGTTTTCAGCGCTCTCCCCCCCCCGTCCGATTGAGTTAATTACTCCGGCCCTCCGTTCTGCTGACGGGGCGGCCGCATTAACACGCCCGGAAACGGACTCCGTCGACGCTCCCCGCCGCGTTCGCCGGCGCGCCGAATCGATCGGCTATCGGGAAAAAGCCCCGCCGCTTGACGGGCTTCGTCCGCGAGATGCCGTAGCGGAGGAGGTCCCGCTTTCAGTCCGCCTTTTTTTGTCGGCCTCTCCGGAAGTGAGAGGCCGCTCTCCGGTTTGTCACAGCGATCGTGGAATCGCCGGTGATTCGACGGCCGTTCCTCGAGGTTCCTCCCCGTTTCGCGCGCCTCTTTATTTACCCCGCGGCCCGAAACGATCGGCCGGGGAAAAGAGAGGGCGCGTCGCTCCTGGAAGAGGGGAAATGATTTTTTCCCGCTCTTTTTGTTTTTCGCGTCGAGGGAAACCGCTTTTGCGCCGCGCCCCTCCGTATACAGGCGGAGTTTAGGCCCCCCGCGCGCCTGTTTAAATCACAGGCCCGACCTGATAAAAATAAAGAATTGACCGGTGTGTTGTACCGTTTTATGATCTGAATTTATGCGCTCAACTCTTGCTGTCCTGTAAATATGCTATGGCACAATGAAATTTTATCAAATAAAACTATTCCTGAGATCCTGTTGCCAAAATATTTATGTGCACTCATACACACAAACATGAGCCTACACACACACACTCACACACCTAAACACACACACTCACACACCTAAACACACACATGCTCACATACACACAAATATACACACACACACACACGTGTACTGTATATCTACAGACACTCATACACACTCACACACACACACGTGTTACTGTATATCTACACACACACACACACACACAAACATACGCTCACATACACACACACACACATGTGTACTGTATATTTACAGACACTCACACACACACACACACAAACATTCACTTACACCCACACGTGTGCTGTATATCGACACACTAACACACACAAACATACGCGTACACACGCATGTGCGCGCGTACACACACTCACCCTTTGTTATAAAATAGCCTTGAGCATTGTGTAGTGTAGTTGGGGGGGGATAGAGAGGGGCTGGGGGGGGGGGGGGGGCGGGTGGAGGAGGGAGAGTCTAAGCCACGGCCTGTTCTGCTCTGCTCCGCTACCTGTCACCCTGTACCGCCCCCCCCCCCCCCGGCCCCCCCGGCCCAGCGCCCCAGTGCGTACAAGCCCCATTAACCCCCGGATGCCTCGCTGCAGGGGCCCTGAGTGGCTAAGCACCGACGCTGTCATAAAAGATGTCCTGGTGTCTGGAATGAGCTTTTCACAGTTTAATAGAGGTCTTTAGGTCCACATTAATATAGTGGGAGAGAGGTACCTGTTCAGCTCATCCCCTCATCCCTCCCTCTCCTCTCTCTCTCTCTCTCTCTCTCTCTCTGCTCCGGGGATGGAGGACGGGGGGAGGGGGGGGAGAGCGCAGCGGCGCTGTGACCCTGCCCCGGTGGGGGGGCGGGGGGGGGGGCTGTCATCCGAGGGGCACTGCGGCGGCTCCTCTGATCCGCCTCTCCGCGGGTTTTCGGCGCCGTCGGTTCGCGGGTCCGGCCGCCATTGCAGCGCGCGCGCGCGGCGAGATTCAAACGTTAACCCGTCTGTAACCGTCCACACAAAAACACCCCTTCCCCTGGTCGCTCGAGGAGCCACTTCGTTTGCATTGTGAGCCGCTTTGGGGGGGGGAAAAAAAGCATTTTACTTATAAAAGCAATTTCATTTACATGAACGTATGAGAACAGGCACTGGACACCCTTTCCCTCTGTTCCCACCGCAGCCCCTGTGATTGGACACCCTTTCCCTCTGTTCCCACCGCAGCCCCTGTGATTGGACACCCTTTCCCTCTGTTCCCATCACAGCCCCTGTGATTGGACACCCTTTCCCACTGTTCCCACCACAACCCCTGTGATTGGACACCCTTTCCCACTGTTCCCACCGCAGCCCCTGTGATTGGACAATCTTTCCCACTGTTCCCACCACAGCCCCTGTGATTGGACACCCTTTCCCACTGTTCCCACCACAGCCCCTGTGATTGGACACCCTTTCCCACTGTTCCCACCATAGCCCCTGTGATTGGACACCCTTTCCCACTGTTCCCACCGCAGCCCCTGTGATTGGACACCCTTTCCCACTGTTCCCACCACAGCCCCTGTGATTGGACAATCTTTCCCACTGTTCCCACCACAGCCCCTGTGATTGGCCGCTGACTGCTGCCTTTATTCTTGCTCATACCATTTACATCAGTCACTCACATTTTATTTATATAGCACCTTACCTACAGGATTGCAATACTAACCGCTTAACATAAAAATATATATTTTTTAAAAGATCAATGAAAACATAAAATACAATAATAAACATACATTAATTATTACAATTGTAATAGAAAATGAATAAAATAAATTACAAATACATTTTATCTTCCCCTGCGTTAATTTGCATTCAGTTCAACATAAATAAGCTAAAGTGTGATGACTGTGGGGTGGAAGTCGGTTTTTTAAGTTGAAGGCGAAATGAGCAATGAGGTGATCGGCAGGTTATAACGTAAATAACACATACGGGTTTTAAAATGTTTCACTGTCTGTTCCTCTGAACACAAACTCAGGCTCTGCAGACCTCTGCTTTGGGTTTACCAGCAAAAGGTGCGTTCGTACAGGTGTGTGGGGATGTACATGCGTGCGTGTTTGTTTGCCAGAGATGTCCAGCGCCGGGCTTGTCTCCATCCACGGTACCTTCCCTTGCTGTAACTTCAACATTTTTTTAAAATCTGTTCTCCATTTTGGCTTGCCCTCAAAGAGCACGCTCCTCCTCTCCCCGTTCTCCCATGTTCTTTCCTTACCGCCACCTCAGATCCTTCTTTCTCTCTCTCTCTCTCTCTCTCTCTCTGTTTCACTCTCTCTCTCTCTGTTTCACTCTCTCTCTCTCTGTTTTCTCTCTCTCTCTCTTATCTCACTCTCTCTCTCTCTCTCTCCAATTCTGCCTTTTCTTTTTCTCTCCTCCCCTGCTGCTGCTCCTCCTCCTCCTCCTCCTCCTCTCTCCCCGTCTCAATCTCTCTCTCCCTCCTCGGCTCCCCGTTTTCCCTCCCCGCTGAGCCGTCAGTCTGAATTATTTTCAATGAGCTCCTTTATAGCAGGCGGCAGATCTCAGCTCGAACCCATCACCGAGCGCCCTGCTACGGACGCGTGCTGAATTCCTATCAGCCTGGAGCCTTCGCTCGGCTGCTGACCCCCCCCCTCTCCCTCTCCCTCTCCCTCTCTCTCCTTCTCTCTCTCTCTCTCTCCCTCCCTCCCTCTCTCTCTGCTCAGTTAGTTTGTTTGCCTGCTGTAGAGACGTTGTGCAAACATGCACAAACGCGCGCGCTCCACAGACCAGTAAACCATTTGCCGGCTCTGTCAGATACAGTTCTATCTCACAGGGCCCGGGGAAGAGGTATTCAATACCAACATCAGCGTTGCAGTGGTCATCAAGCAGTTTTATTCTGCAGCCGTGCCACCCAAGGCTCAGCGACAACAGCTTTAGTAGTCTACGACGACTTCGGTGTTTTGTAGTTTTGTTGTCGAAACATTAGTGGTAATTTGACGGAGAAATAAGGTGTCATTATCAAGATGAAGCTCGATAATGAGTCTTTTTGAAGTATTCGCCAACTTTCTCAACAATAATAGCTGCGACCTTCATAATGCTACTTTTTCATGTCACACGTACGGGTAACCTGCTGTTGTGAATAAACCTTTTCCCCTTTCTTTCGTACCTATTTTTCTCCAATTAACAGCTTGAAAGGCTTGCATGCATGTTATTATTGTTATATGAAATGGAAAAAAGAAAACACGTTTGTGGGACAGCGCACAAATAAGAATCTGCGAGGCGATTGGCTCTGGTGGTGTTTTAGAGATTTTGCTTGGCAGTGCGCTTTGGGTAGGGGTCACACTTACAGGAGAGCAGAGAGCCCGGAAGGCAGAACGCAGAGAGGGTAACAGACAGAGGAGGGGTCACAGCTTAGAGGGTGCCACGGCGGGGGATCAAATCCTCGCTCTGGCGGGGGTGTTGTACATGACCCAAGGGCAGGCCACGCTACAGCCTGTGCCACGTCTCACCCCAGGTTGTATATTTTAATTGGTCGGATTAATAATGAGATAATAATGATTTTCTTAGTTTTCATGATCAGTAATTACATACCTATTACAGAGCAATTACAATGTAACTGCATAGTTGTAGGAAACAACGCTGATATTGTTATTGGGTATTCTCTATCTCAGAGAGCATACCGAAGTGCAGCATTCACAACCGTAGCCCTGCTCACATATTCATTTTGTTCGGCATAAAGAAGAGCTGTACATGTCTCTCGTATACGTATGCCACACTTACTCCTCTAGGACCGCCTAACAATTAAGAACTCAGTAAAGTTCGACCCGATTGTGCCGCTGGAAATACTGCTGGTAACAGTCACGTGACACAAATTGTGTTGTCATGTCAACCAGCCGGGCAACATTTGGCAGCACGGGAGCTGACTCTTTTTTTTAATTCAATTCACCGGTCCCCCTCATTGATGGATGCTGTGGTTAAATGCATATCTAAATTGAACAGGACACAGTCTGTGTAGTTTTGTGACATAAGTGTTTTTTTTGGCTCCAGGTCACCTATGATTATAACAGTTGTCTGGCACAGAGAAGCGCCTCCATCAGGAGAAACTAATATTGCAGCCTTCTGTCTTCTATCTCATATCACCTTTAAGCATTTTGGCAAAACTATCGTGTATGATTTCATTGACTGTCTCATTATTGTATATCGGGCAACAATTTAATAAAAGGGAGAGCATAAATGTTATTGATTCACTGTTTCTTTTAAAAGTATGAAAGCAATGTAGTTAA
The DNA here is from genome assembly GCA_025169545.1 of Anguilla japonica. Taxonomy (NCBI): domain Eukaryota; kingdom Metazoa; phylum Chordata; class Actinopteri; order Anguilliformes; family Anguillidae; genus Anguilla; species Anguilla japonica. The sequence goes on from CM045891.1 coordinate 7,850,945, forward strand.
TATGACTCAGCCTCTTCCTCCAGACTCACACAAGGCAGTTTCTCATGTCTTCAAGCCTTCATCTCTCAATATAAAACACACTAAGGATATGTTGGCATGCACAGGTACTTTATTTTAGCTCGTATTCCATAGTGTGCTTGGTTCCGGCATAATGGAATATGATATATTGAGTGATAATAAAAAGGCCAATTATTCATAATTCATCTCCGTTTGGGTTCCCCTCAACTGAGTCACAGTTCCCTGACCGGAGACTAATTGCGACAGTTTTTTTTTTTTTTTTTTTCCCACCGCCCCATTATTTTCCAGTTGTTATCAAATCTTGACCCTCGGTTTCACCGTTTTTGTTCCACCTTCATGGAAACCGTAGCTGTGTTACGCTAACCCTGCTCCGGAAAGACCCCGGTGTAACTGAGAGCCGCGCGTTAGCACGTTAGCACGTTAGCGCGTTAGCTGTCAGCTGTCCTGCCGTGTCCTCGCCAGGCAACCCCGGGCGAACGCGGCTTCATTACCGCCCGCTCGTGTGAAGGAGGGCTGCTAATCGAGCTTGCTTACTCATTTTGAAAAAGCTACTTAATTGTGAGCGCCGCTCGGTGTGTTTTAATTGCGGTAATTGTCAAACTTTTCAAAAGGGGAGGCCACCGTGTCAATGAGATGCTCTTAACTGGAGGGTTCTTGTCACTAATTACGTGGAATGATGGGTTGAATCGGTCTGGCCGTTCCTGTACACGTCCTCTTCTGCGAAATATTAATCTCAGGTGGCGCTGTGACTTAATTGCAAGGGCCAGAAGCATTTTCAGTTGCTACAGGTATACATACAGTGATGTATAGGTATATACAGTGTATGTACAGTGAGCTCCATAATTTGTGGGACATATATATTTATTTATTTATTATTTTTCTTGTTTTGGCTACTCAAAATTTTTTGAATTTTAATTAAACAATTCACGTGTGGTTAAAGAACAGATTCCCAACCTAAGAAAGTTTGCAGAGCTCTGGAAAAAGGTCTTGTGGACAGATGTGTTTCTGATCTGTCGGACGGGTCTTTTTCTTCATTTCTGTAAAAAAAAATAATTTTTACAGATGAAAATGGCTCTGATAAACAACAAAAGAAAGGGCACAGGTATGTTTTTAGAGTACTAAACTTCTTCATTAAACACAGTGTGTCAGTACTGCGTGTGTGTGTGTATATATATATATATATATATATATGTTTACAGCCATATCCAATGATCTATGTGGGAATTACAGTCCTTTTTATGCACAGTTTCCCAATTTTAAGGGACCAAAAATAATTGGACAAATTACCATAATCTTGAATAAAGTGGTCATATTTAGTGCTTGGTTGCAAATCCTTTAGGTTTGATGACTGCCTGAAGTCTGCACCCAGAGGCATCACCGGACGATAGGTTTCCCTCCTGAGATGCTCTGCCAGGTCTGTGCTGCAGCCGTCTCCAGTTCCTGTTTGTCTCCGGGGATTTTCGCCTTCAGTCTTGTCTTCAGCAAGTGAAATGCATTTTCAGTTGGATCCAGGTCAGGTGATTGACTTGCCCAGTTTAAGAACATTCCACTTTTTTGGCCCTGAAAAACTTGATTGTCTTAGCGGTTCGTGTAGGGTCATCGTCCTGCCGTGAGGTGAAGTACCATCCAGTTAGTTTTGAGGCATTTGGTTGGATCTGAGCAGATAAAATGTTTCTGTTCTCTTCAGAATTCGTCCTGGTGCTGCTGTCAGCAGTCACACCATCAGGAAAGACAAGTGAGCCTGTTCCAGTGGCACACATAAATGCCCAAGCCACAGCACTGCCTCCACCATGTTTCACAGACGGGGGGGGGGCTGCCTTGTGTTATGTGCAGTTCCTTCTCCGCACTTCACTGTCCATCACTTTGGAACAGGTTAATACTCTATCCATCTGTCCGTAAGTTTGTTCCAGTTTTTTTTCAGTTTTATTTTTTTTTAGCAAACTCTAACCTGGCTGTTCTGTTCTCAGGACTTTCCGATGGTTTGCATCTTGCAATGTACTCTCTGTGGTTTTGCAATTATAGTCTTCCCTTTATTATAGTCTGTGACACGTCTATGCCTACATGTTCTTCATCTATTCAACAGTCGAAAAGGGTTTTTTTTTTCACAATTGTGAAGTGTTCTTTGGTCTCCCACTACAGTGGTCTTCCACGGTCTACCAGGCTGTTTGCTATTACTGAGCTCACCAGTGTGTTCTTGTTTCCTAACATTGTATCAAACAGTTGATTTTGACGCACCCATTATTTTTTCTGTGTCTCCGATCGATTTATTCTTTTTTCAACAACAACAGACTCAAATTCCACACTTAGAATGAACTGTAAACCTTTTGAACCTTTGTTGCTTTCTTGTGTGTGAACTAATGATGCAAAGACACCAAACTGGCCAAAAAACAGCGGATCACTCAATTGTCCCATTACTTTTGCTCCCCTAAAATGAGGGGCACTGTGTGTAAAAGTGCTGTAATTCCTACAGAAATGACCCAACGTGAATGTAAATACCCACAAATTAGAGCTGTAAGTCTGCACTTTAACCTCATATTCATTGTTTTAATACAAATCCAGTGTGCCGGTGTAAAAAAAAAGCCAAAACAACCAAAAAATTTCCCACTGTCCTAATACTTTTGCATTTAACCATATAAACCTGCAAAATGCAGGAACAGGCAGAACACCCAGGATAAGCAATGGTGATTATGGCAGATTGTGGAGTATTGCACGTAAACCCCTTCCACCTGTTCTCTTCCTGCTGCTTCGCCACACAGAAAAGCCTCTTCCCAAGTAATGACAGTTTACGGAGCAACATTGTGCTGCGACATAACAGCCACACATTATAATGAACTTTAACAACTCCAATTATCCCTCTTATTGATTCAGACACGCATTTAATAGGAGCAGCAGCACCTCCCGCATTACGAGCCATTAAAGGTGCTGAACAGTGAAAATTTTAAATTGTCCCCCTGCCTTCGCCCATGCTGGATGTGTCTCTGACAGCATAATACCTCCTTGATCCAGGCACTGCAAAGCCCAAACAACAATCATTTCACCCCCCCCCCAAACAAGAGGCAGGCAGACAAAGCAGAACAACACAAGTTTTGTCAACTGTCTTTAAGTGGGTCAATTTCCCTGCCCCCCCCCCCCCCCCCCCTCCTCCCCTCCCCCCTGCTTTTAAGAGCCTTGGTCATGCTTAACCACAGCCCAGACCTGGCTGTGTGTTTGCCAAGCAGATAGTAATTCTTTTTTTTTTTTTTCTTCTTTTTCCGCCATCGCATTCAGCCGTCCGTGACTTTGAGTTTTTTTTAATCTCTTTTTCCTTTCACACAGAAGAAAATGATGTGCAGTAATGTTTTTATTTCGGGGCAGGCGTCACACTGGCCGCCTGGTCCTTGGACAGACCATCCTGGCCTCTCTGTCCCCCGTGTCCCGCCACGTGCTCACCCCCAGCACCCATTTCATTTCTCCATGCTTTATGGCAGCTGCAAATGGAAAAAAAAAAGGATCAAATACAAGCCACCTTTGAAATACTCGTCTTTTTTTTTTTTTTGATGTCACCGTCAAAGGGAGTGTTTTATATAAAAATGCTGACAGCTGTATTTCGCTACCGTGGGGCTCTGTGTTCGGGCATTAACCCTTTTAAAATTGGCCCACAATTGTTTTTTCGAGAGATAGGCCTCATGATGAAGATTAGACTGGTTGGGTGTAATGTTTCGTACTTTTGTACTTTTTTTTTTATTTGACAAACTTGTGCAAACTTCTGTTCAAACTACGGGACCCTTCCGACAATTCTGTCACTATCTCATAATGTCAGTTTCAGAGTTTAACTTTCATATACTGTCGGTGTGCTGTCATCTGTTTGATACGCAGTGGATCACGCTCTTAAACGTCTGCTTTAACAGCCATTGGCCTGAAGTTGAAGCTGAGGCTCGTAGACTAAACTTGAAAACCAGGAAGTGAAACTAAAATAAAAAAGGTGTAGTCTAAAACTAAAAGCCCAGTACTAACACTAAAAACCAATAGGAAAACCTACAAGCTATGGCCTATATTTAAAAACTGAAACCTGTAGACTAAATTAATTATTCTTGCATGTATTAACTTTAGTGACACGTGTTTTATTTTCCCTTTCCTTTGGAGGGATAGTTTGATGAGTTGTCAGTGTTTTAGGGAGAAGCTCTTCCTACATTTCAGTCTCTCGTGCCATTGGCTTGTCTTCCTGTCACGTGGACATCCTGACGCTTCCGTGTATGGTGTGTGATGAGGGTAAGGTGCCGTGTGCACATGGCTGGTAACAGCGGACTCAGTGAACGACTGTGACCAGGAGCATCTTTTTTTTTTTTGTGCTTTTCTAACAGGTGCGATGGCGGCGGAGTCTTCGTCGCCGTTCTGCCAGACGGCCAGGGTCCTCTCGCGCAGTCCGTGAGCCAGCCCAGGCCCAGGTGGGTGAGTGTGAGGGCCCCACAAATCACACGTCGGCGCGGCGGCACCCCTTACACATCACCTCCGCTGCCACGGAGTGAGGGAGCTGCTCTGCTTAATTTGCAGCTTCCCCGTGAAGTTTGTCAGGCCCGTCATGATGCTTTATTGGAAAAGGGATTGCTTTTCTCTTCTATAAAGCAACGAGGGAGGGTGTGTATGTGCGTGTCTGTGGAGGGGGGGGGGGAGGGAGGGGGGGTGTAAGTAGGTGGGTAGGAGAGAAGGGACAGCCGTTATAGATAAATAAAAGATAAATAAAAAATTGGCATCAGGCTCAATGGCATCAGTGCTTTGAGTGATTGATGGTGGATATGTATTTTGCATGTTATTTTGAAAAGCCGTGAACACAACTGGGTTGTGTCATCAGTGTTGTTAATGTAATCCTTACACAATATTATTTTTACTCTTTGCTATATACTGTAGTTTTTGATTTGTGCTTTTTGTGCTGTGTCCTTTATGTGTCTGCTTTCATACTGTGATTTTTGTCAGGCCAGTGCAGTCAGTTTGAATTGGCAGTGAGAGATAGAGCCGCTGTGTGGCCTGCAGGCAGTGACGGCCTTAGAGTAGACCAGCAGGCCTGGCTGTGCAGCGGGCCTGGCTGTGCAGCAGGCCTGTCTGTGCAGCGGGTCTGGCTGTGCAGCAGGCCTGGCTGTGCAGCGGGCCTGGCCGTGGAGCGGGCCTGGCTGTGCAGCGGGCCTGGCCGTGCAGCGGGCCTGGCCGTGGAGCAGGCCTGTCTGTGCAGCGGGCCTGGCCGTGCAGCCGGCGTCCTCTCAGGCAGAGGGCTAGTCCTGTAACACTCCCAGTGCTGTTGCCCCCAACAACACTGTCCTTAATCCCTGCTGCTCCCAATGAACTATATAAACTATTAACTGCACCTCCGGTAATCCCACCACAGAGCGGCCAGTAAAATCGGACCCCCTCCGCGGCTGACAGCACAGTTATGTGCCCTCCCTGTATGACATGATGGGGGCCAAAAACAGTCATTTCCCACGACAGGGTTTTCAAATTGAGTCTTATCCACACTTGCAATAAAGGTTTTTTTTTTTTTTTTTTTTTCTCCCCTCCTCTTCCCCCCTGAAATCTGGCTTTCATCAGCAGCCAGTGAGATAAGGTGAAAGGGCTGACCTCGGAGATGGAATCGGGTGGAGGTTTAACTCCACCTGGTCTCCAGCCCGCCCGACCGGCCGGTGTCATTACCCCCGCTGATGGGTCCGCACAGCCCCGGCACGTGGGCCTCTACTTTTCGGCTCCCGCCTATGAACTTCAGCTGTCATCCGCTGCTGTGCTGCGTGCCGATCCCCGATTGGTCAGTTATGGGGTGGTGACTGCGATTGTGGGAAGGGGGGGGGGGGGGGGGGGGTGTGGGTTGGGGGCATGAACGGTGTTGACAGTAACAATCTAAGGGATGCTTGACACTGGGATGAAGCAGCTAGCCTAAGGTGTTGTATGCTATGTCTGTGGTACAGAATACTTTGATGTACACAACAGCGAGGGTATTCAGGTGCTGAAACAAAGTTGTCACATTGACAGTTGGCTGACATGGATCAGACTGGCTTGTGTGCGGTTGATGAAGGGGACTCACAGGTGCTGTTAGGTAAGAGGTGCCTGCTCTGTGTGCTGTGTGGCATGCTGCAGTCTGACCAATGGGAACGGGGAGCAGACCTTTGTCGAAGAGATTTCTGAAAGCTCTTCCTCTCACACTTCCCCCTCAGATCTTCCCCTGTCTACTAGTAGGCCCAGCGGGGGGGGGCTCTGAAAGAGCATTTTCCGCGCCCTCCCCTCACTGACCTGAATTGCAACCGCAACTGTGACCTACAACAATAGCTCACGGAAAGAGAATGGAAAATACATGAATGCATTAAACCTAAAATATATGCTTTGGGTGGAGGAAAGAAGAAAAACCAAAATGGAATGAAATCCAAACAGGAGTGCAGAATCTTTTTTTCTTGGCCAGTTCAGTCCACTGACCAGTCACAGCATATGAAGCCTCCAAATTCAAATTATGGTCAAGGGCTCTCTGGCTAGTTCCTGTAGCAAACTGCATTTTAAAATGTATCTTTTTCTATTGTATTGTGAAGCTCTCCAGCTAACTAATCAATATAGAAAAGCTAAAAACAACCCATTACCAGACGTAGATTGTTATTGTGAAAAGATTATACAGTTATTTCATTGAAACTTGAGCAAACAAGAAATATCAAAATAATAAATTCCTAGTTCTTTTCTCAATATGAAATACAATACACAAATCACAATTAAATAGTTGCCAGAAGGGTGCTTATTTAGCATCATTACTCTCAATAATAATGTCCAATATTTGGCACATATTGATAAGAGCTATGGGCAGGGCAGCCTGCCTTCACAACCTTTGCCCCATAGCCCTGGCACTCTAACCTTGTAAGTGTGAACAGCGCTGACTGATCTGAGGTCAGTCCAGCCAGTGGACGCATCAGTCGAGGGCCAGTTCCTGTCTGCCTGCAGCGCTGATCCCAGGCCCCTCCTTCCCCGTCCCCCACCCCTGACACAGAGCATGCTGGGAGCGGGCTCTAATCTTGACATCGCAGGCGTCGTAACCTGTGTATACCGTGCCCTGTCTGCCCGTCCCCCCCCCCCAAATCCTCTACCCCCAACTCAAAGTCGGCGGGTCGGGACTTCCCCGTGGAATCAGATTATTGTGATTTCCACAGTGTCCTTAGTGTGGCGTGGTGGTGGTGGCGGACCGTCCAGTCACAAGATGGCCGATCTGCCTGGGTCGCGCCGGTGTACTCATTTCCTGCAGATGAGGGCTCCATGCAGGGGGAGGGCTCACTGTACTGGGGTCAGTGGCATGTGGTGTGGGATTGCAGAGTAAACAGTTTGGAAGACCTTGTTTCACTGCATGACGGTCTGTACATGTTCTGATGCATACATCTGTTAAAGACATTTGGCTGTAGGGTGGAATTTTCCACTGGAAGTCTGTAACATCGTCCACAATATTTCAGAGATGCTACAATAAGGTCTAAGAAATCACTTCACATCGTTTTTTTTTCTCTTCAAATCAATATTCGTGGCTGCATAACTCACTATGGTGCATACAGAACAAAGTGTGTCTTGTGTTTAAATTCATCTCAAAGTGTGTGCACTGCACATGAATTTTCTGAATTTGCATTCAAAATACTGTTGATAGCAACGCCATGGCAGAACAAAAATATTTGTACTCCGCAAGTAAATCAGTGTCGGTCTGATGAACTAGTGATTACTTGGCCCAGTCAGGTGTATTTGTCCTGAAATGAAATGTATCTTATTGGCTTTTTGGGATTAAAACCTGGCTTATCAGCACAGCCCTGAGTAAATTGCCCCTTACCCTCCTTACACTCTGTGTGAAGCCTTACTAACAGTCTATGTGTGGAGGCTTACTCACAGACTGTGTGAAGCCCTACTAACAGTCTGTGAAGGCTTACTCACAGTCTGTGTGAATTCCTACTAACAGTCTTTGCGTGAATGTTTACTAACAGTCTGTGAAGGTTTACTCACAGTCTGTGTGTGAAGACTTACAGTCTGTGTGAAGATTTACTCGTAGTCTCTGTGTGAAGACTTACTCGCAGTCTGTGTGAAGGTTTATTCACAGTCTGTGTGTGAAGACTTACTCGCAGTCTGTGTGAAGGTTTACTCACAGTCTGTATGCGAGCGTACCCAGTGGCTGCCAGTGTTACACTGAGCAGTGGAGAGCGAGCGGGAAGCCATTACACATGAAGAATGATCTGTTTGAATCAGGCAGAACTATCAGAATCGTTGGCTACCTAGTTGGCCACAGTAAATTTTTTTTGGTGTGCATCACTAGATCCCAATGAAACTGGCTATTAAAGCACCACCAGTTAATCTAATTACAGATGCGTGTATACTATGTCCTCTACTACTCCTGTTTAATGGGGAAAAGCCCATTTCTTTGGGACTGGGAAAACTGGAATATAAGGAAGAAAAATTGCTTACATTTTTCCAGCCTGGAAGATATGTTTAAACTGTGATCCTCCTGAGTATTTAGACTGGATGGAGTGTGACCATGCAAAGACTACTTATTTCCGCAGATCTAAGAGCCAGACACCTTCTGCTTTGACTGGATATATTGGCAAAGAAGTGAATGCTATCAAAACATTGATTGATTTCCAGTTTTTTTTTTTTTTTTTAAAAAGACAGTTTATTTGCTAATTTCCATTTTAAATTGAAATGTAAATACACGCGGCTGAAATTCTCCTTCTCTCCGTAATTTAATAAGCACGTAATTGGAAAAAAAATATATAATTTTTTTTTTCACGGAACGATTCAGCGGCACAGAAGGCTAGCTAAAAAAAAAAAAAAGATAGGGAGAGGAGAAAGATAGAGGAGAAAAAAAAACAGATTCAATCTTCAAGCACCTTACAAATGTTTGTGTCAGTTTTCTTGTTTAAAAGAAGAAAGCACTGAGAGGAAGAAGGAAGAGCTGAGGGGATAAAAGAAAAGTAATGTCCGTGGCTATTTTTTCCCCCCCTCTTTTCTTTTTTAAAGTGTGGCGAAAAGATTAAATTGTTTACGAGCTCGGAGCCCGGCTAGCGAGAGCGGATGAGCCACGAGCGACAGAGATAGACATTCTAATTCGCGGCTGTACTTAGCGCCTGGGTCCCTCACCGCAGCCACTAATTCTTTTATCTGGCTTCAACACTCTGGGCTGCTGCCACATTCATATTATATATATATATATATTTTTTAAAACTAAGTGAAAGAGGCAAAAATTACTGTTTTATTTGGTTTACAACTGATAAAAAAAAAAAAAATCTCGACTTGAATACTTGATTTCTTTTTTTTTCTCCCTTCCCTTCTTTTTTTTCTTCCTCTCCCCTCATCTCCCACAAAGGGACGGGAGCAACTGTCCTCTTTAACTCTTTATCTTCTTTGAGCAGAGAGATCCGGCTTCTCCAGGCCGGGGGAGGGGGTGGGGGGGGGGGTGTGTTGGAGAGGCGAGGGGGGGGGGGGGGGGGGGATGTGTGGTGGGGGGGGGTGGTGGTATGCTTGGGGTTGGCGGCGGGGGGGGGGGGTGTGGATGGAGATTGGTGTGAGTCGGTGTTTGTTGGGGATGTTGGGGTGGTTGGGATGGGGGGGTTGGGGGGGGGGCAGGTACGGTGCAAAATCCAGCATGGAGAAGAATTACTGTTATCACAGATGCAGGAGAGGAGCGGGGGGAAGATAAGGCCCCCGCTGCAGCTGGGAGGGAATAAGGCCCGCGAGGAAGCCGCGTTTCGAGGAGGCCGGGGGTTGTACATTCGCCGGGTAGTCGCTGCAAGGCGGCCCTGCTGGTCTCTCAAAAGGGGATTCAGGCTTTCCTCCTTTTTTAAAGGTCTGCTCCTCTGATAGGTGGTATTGTGGCGTCTCCTCTGTATAGAAAGCCCATCGGGGCCCGTTGCCTCGTGGGTTTTTATCGGCCGGTGAGGTAACCGCACGCTCGCGGACTGCACGCAGATAATAGTGTCAGTGTGAGGGAGATAAGGGAGGGAGACCTCTTCTCATTAACAGATATCTCCTGCACTGCAGACACCGCCAGTATTGAGGGGTGAGAGTGCTAAGCATAAATTAAAAGCACTGGTGAAATAAAATGGAGGGGAGGGGAGGGAGGGGAGGGGGAGGGGGGGGGGGGGGGGGTAAATGAAAGTAAAAGGGGAAGTGAGGTGGCACAGAGGGACCGCGGATTAAGCCTCTTTTCTCTTCTCCCCTCCCGGCCGGGCCGAGATTCCTGCCCTGCCTGTGGCACACAGACAAGCCGGGCCCACCCGTCTGGCGTGGGAGGGGCTGCGGGGTCTCCACGGAAACCAAAGGGGGGGGGGGAGGGGCCTTCCCACTGTGCCATGTCTCTGCTGGCCCCCAGGGCCGCCCCGTTTTATGCACCTGTGCTTGGGGCGCTGAACGGTTTGGATGTGTTACTGTGGGCTGTGTGTTAACTGTAGGGTTGCATTCTGGGAGAGCACAGGGGGTAGCTGTTAACAAGCTGAGGTCGTTTCTCAAGTCTGGGGGTTCACTTCCCCGGTGATGTGAGGTGCTTAACCCAAGTTGTTTTTGGTAAATATCCCGACGGATAATATGGAGAATCGTAAAAAGGTCTATTATGTAGCTAAGGCATCCACTGTAAAAGTGCTTGCTGAGCGAACGAGTGATTTGAGATGAAACTGCAGTGACCCTTATGCTGTGGATGATCTCATATGGCCTCTCAGTGTAAAATAACACTTTAGTTGACTCTCCTTGCTGCTCATTACTTGGACAGAACTCATCCCCAAATGGGAGTAAAATCGAGGGTGGATCAGGAGGTAAGCGAGGCACTGTCTCAACTGGTAGCACCAGCAGTCTGGAGAGAGGATGGCCGACCTATGGATTACATCATCATATCAAACGTCCAAAAACCTCACAGGAACTCTTTAAACTGTCTGAGAACTCCACCTTGAAAATAACAAAATAAACCAGAACTTTGGGTCTTTTTTGGGCCTCCACTACTGCCTTACACTTCCACAGAGATGATTGAAGATGAGAACTGAAACTGTCCCTCTGCCCCGATCCTTTCGTCTGACTTGTGTGAGCGGTGTGGAATGGTGACCGCCCCCCCCCCGCCCCCAAACTGTAAGTAAGGTGGCATGTTCCTGCGACGGTGGGGCAGCGTGGGGGTTGGTGGTCCGGGGGGGGGGTTGGGATGGTGGCGGGAAACGGGCCACCCCACCAACCGCCTTCCTGATAAACCGGCGCTCTCCCTCTCAGCACGTTTACGGCGGGGGACCCGGTTTGTGTTTGTGCGACGCCCATTGGCTCTCCCCTCGGAACACGTCGACGCAAGAACGTGTTCCGCCGTTGTCGCGGGAGGCGAGTTGCCATGGCGAAGGTTAACGTAGACAATGACGGGGAGCAGATAATGCGAATTGGGTTCCTGTATCTCAGACCTCTTATCTCACGGCGGGGAGAAGCCGGCCCTGCTCTGAATGGGGGGACTGCATTGAAAGGGCAGAGTCGACGCTGCTGTCCTGGCTGTGTGCTCTGCATGTCTCTACATACGTATGAAGACGCACATTTCTCTCCACGGGAGAACATACAGTGCATGCACACAAATGCACCCACTGCTCTCAATTATGCAGTGTGCTATGCGCACAGACATACACACATGCACTGTATGCATTATTCTTCACTGAGGAGCATGCTAACTTTTCATACAGACGTGTATTGCGTTTATGCACACACATAGCATATGCACACATCAATCAATCAATCAAAACATATTTTATTGCATATTGCAGTTTCATTGGCAAATATTTTCACAAAACGTTTCAAAGCCAGTCGTGGGAAAACCCCTAATAAATAATTCCCTAAGCCCAGGAGAAGACACGCTCTTGGAAAACGGCAAAAATACAAAAACGGTCAAACATCTCTATCGACGGACGAGAAGGATCTTTTTTTATTTTTATCTTTTTCTTCCACGAGAGCGCCTCTCTGAAAACACGCGAGCCGTAGCGATTAAAAGCGGATCCGTTAAATCCGCGGGTGAGCCTCCGCTGCCGCCGCGGCCGTGCCAGGTGACACCGGCGGACGGGCCGGCTTGCCTCCCGGAATCCCGGCGCTTGGGCGAGCAGATGCCTCGCGTTTGGAGAGGGGCTCGGAGGGGCCCTTTTTAAGGCCCCGGCAGTCCCCGTTCGGATCCCTGTCAGAGCCGCCCAGCGGGTACAGCTCCAATTACCCTGCTCCGCGCGACCCTTAACGAGACGACAAAGGGGCCCCGCTTTCCTAATTTGCTGTCGGGGGGGGGGGGGGGGGGGGGGGGGGGGGGGGGGTGGTCCGCCCTGGCTCTGGGGGCTGGGGGGGCTGGGTCTGCTGACGAGGCTCCGGGCGCGGGGGGCCGGGGAACAGCCTCCCCACGGCGGATCCAGATGGGGAAGGTTGTTAAAGACTGAGCTCCCCGAAAGCGGTTCGAACCCTGGGGCTGCCGGGCTGTGGAGAGGAGAGAGAGAGAGGAGGGAGGGGAGAGAGAGGAGGAGAGAGGGGGAGAGGAGGAGAGAGAGGGAGAGGAGAGAGGGGAGAGAGGAGAGAGAGAGAGAGAGGAGAGAGAGAGAGAGGAGAGGAGAGAAGGAGGGAGAGGAGGGAGGGAGGGAGGGAGAGGGAGGGAGGGAGAGAGAGAGAGATCTGATTAACAGGTGCTGTGCTCTGCTTCCCCAGCAAGCGTCTCCCACTGACGCAGGCCCCAGCAGGAGCGGTGGCCGGGCTCGTAAAGGCCCATAAGGCCCAGGGCCTGACCCCCCCCTCTGCCATGTGGCGTAACTAAGCAGGAAGGCAAAGGGCAATGTAAATATGTGCAACAGTTGCCGGGTGTACTGGATAGAGTGTTGTCTGCGTGCATGTGTGTGTGTCTTTAATGTTGAGACTGCATGCAGGTACTATGAATGTATTATTTGCTTCGGCTTTAAGCTGTGTGTATGTTGTTGTGCTGGTGTGTGTGTGTGTGTGTGTGTGTGGGTATAGACACATGCATGTATTTGTGTGAGTGCATGTATGAACACACAGATGTGTTTATAAGAGTATTGTGTGTGTGTGTATATGTGTGTGCCTGCGTGTGTGTGTGTGTGTGCGTGCGTGCGTGCGTGCGTGCGTGCGTGTGAGTGAGAGGGAGAGGGAGCAGGATCCCAGGGCTGCAGGTTTGCGGCTAAAGGAATTGATAGCTAAAAATAGCCAGACGGGGATAGATTTCCTCTTGGGGATGACACTCCCATTTGTTTTCATTCTGCCGATGTCCCCCCAGCGAGATTACACAGGGGCTCGGTCCAGGGCCCACACACTCACCCTCCGCTGCAGTCCCATCTTAATATACCTCTTATTAATCCTTAAAAATGGATGAGCCAGGACCCATCACCTGTGACTGATCTGTTCCATCTCTCGCGCCTCTCCACAGGTGATGACAAAGGGAATGGCTTCGCCTTCCCCTTCTCCCCTCGCAAGATTAATGAAATTTAATTTCACATGTGAAACGTAGTCGCTCTGAAGGCTTTTTGTTTGTTTGTTTGTCTCGGTCCTGAGAATTTGAGCAATGCTGTTTAGCTTCATGGATTTATTGGAATATCATCCATTCCAGAAATTGGAATTATCCTCTGGTTTAATGCATTGGTTTGTTTTTTTGTTTCTAAATTGAACAAAGAGATGGGATTTGTATGGCTTCAGGCCTTATTACAAAATTACTCTGAGCTGTAGTCCATTAACAGCAAAGACGACAACTCATCAGGATTAAAACAAACCTTTAATGCATATCACGGTTTGTTTCAATTTTTAATTTTCTTTCCAAACGAATCTGATGAAAAACAAAAACGTGGTAAATAGTACTGTGGATGATGTCACCTGTACTATTATTAAAAGACCAATACTGTATGAATTCCTTGAAACAGTACTGTGGATAGAGGATACGAGCATTGTCACTTCAGCTTCAGGAACATGCTGATCACTGTTAAGGATAAGATGAGAAGACCCTTAGATTGGGTATGATTTGATTTAGAGAAATCCAGTAGCAACAGAGGTAGGGAACAGGGAGGGGACCAGTTTGATATAAAACTGCAAGCAAATGGATTTCCTCTCCGCACCAGGTGCCGCCGAATTGGCCGCTCCAGCAAGCCAAAAACCTTCAGCGTGACTTTTCCAAATAATATATTATTTATGGAATTTTCTTTATTTTTATTCATGTTTTTGCGCACCCGGATGCAGTGTTGCAAGAAATTGACAGGTTAAATATTAATGGAGGGGAAGGATTGTTTTATTCATTTTTCCCTTCCTTCCTTTTTGTTTTCCCTTTTATTTTTGTCATTGGATGATTTGTCTCAGGTGTGGAAATGTCATGGGAGAGGGTGGTGCTGCAGCTTTAGGGGGTCCTGGCCTACTGTCTAGTGCCTAGTTCAGGGCCATCTAGGCCGTTGTGGGTACCTTAAGAATCCAGGTGTATAAAAGCCCACCCATCCATGCTCACTGCCAGCCTATATGATGACTCGCGATTCGCCGTTCCTCTCACAGCCAATCGAATCCTTGCAGCCGGCAATATTTGCATACTGTCTCTTTCGGGGGGCGAGGCGAGGGGGGGTTGATTCCATGGCAATTACTGACCGTTAAGCTGTCAGTTGACACATTCGCTTTCCTCTCAGTAACACATACACCCCCCCCCCTCCCCTCCCCTTTTTGCATTTTATATGAGCAGCGCTGGACGTGATTTATATTTTGGGCCCGTTTTCCTGTCTCTTTATACGTGCGCCGTTGTAAACCTTTAACGGCTAATGCATTATGAATGGGCCGCTTTTATAAATTCATTACCGGAAGAGGTAGCGTGGGTTGCCCCCGTGCTTCTCCTGCCTTCGGTGCGTTTTGACCTTACCCTAAATTAATTACGCCACCCCTTTTTTTGAATTTCCGGCGCACTTGAAAACATCGGCGTCCCTTACCCCCCTGGCCCGGTGGTTAAGGACCGGGGGGGGTTTACGAGCAGCGCAGTCTCAAACTCGGCGCCCCCGGCCGCCCCGCGCTCTCGCCGACCCCGTTCCGCACGGGCGTGAGAAGCCTCCCCGCAGGCGGGCTGACCCCTATGACTGAGGCAGAGCGTCGCCAAGCCGTGACGCGGCTGAGAGCGACTCCCCCCCCCCCCCCCCCCCCCCCCCCCCCCCCCTGCTTTTCACTCAAGTGTACGACACTGGAATGTCATTTGGAGAGAGGGGAAAAAAAAAACACAAGCCACTCCACAAAGACGGTTTCCATCATCGCCGCACTCCGGGACGAGAGGCATCGTTTCGGCGGCTCTCGTTGCCCCATTCCGCCGTCCCGGGGCCCTCAGCCGAACGCGGTCGTGGTGAACGGTCGTTACGGGGGCCCCCGCGTAGGCCGACGCCCGCTGCGGGGGGGGCGCCGGAGGAGCAAGCCCACCTGCGGCCACCTCACACCACCTCCGCCGCACGTTACGCTGGCCAATCAATCAGTCAATCAATCGCTCAATCGACTCCCCCCGTCCGTCCGTCCGTCCGTCCGCCAGATTTCCCCGCCCGCGTCCGTAGCGCTCAGCCGCGGTCGCTAATCTGTTTTGTATTCCTCGGTCGTGTTTTTTTTTTTTTTTTTTTTGGTGGAACGCATTGGGAAGATTTAGAACGTATTTGCGCCTGCTGCTTTAAGCCATTATATGCTTCACTTCATGCATCTCTTTGTGAGGCTGTAAAACAGGCCCATGGAAATTGTGTTCCCCACAATAAATTGTATGCACACGTGCAGCAAAATACATAACCGGCGCCGGCCGCCCGCCGCACTCAGAATCCTAATAACATGGGGGTCGCAGCCTCACGCTTCCTTATTTATCTGCTTTAATGGCTGTCCCCTCCTCTGCCACTCTCTCCTCCTCTCTCTCTCTCTCCCTCCTCTGCTACTCTCTCTCTCTCTCTCTCTCTCTCTCTCCCTCCTCTGCTACTCTCTCTCTCTCTCTCTCCTCTGCTACTCTCTCCCTCGCTCTCTCTCCCTCCCTCTCTCTCCTCTGCTTCTCTCTCTCTCTCTCTCTCTCTCTCCTTCCCTTCTCTACTACTCTCTCTCCTCTGCTACTCTCTCTCTCTCTCTCCTCTGCTACTCTCTCTCTCCCTCCTCTGCTACTCTCTCTCTCCATCTCTGTCTCTGTCTCTCTCTCTCTCTCCATCTCTGTCTCTCTCTCTCACTCCACTGCTACTCTCTCTCCATCTCTGTCTCTCTCTCTCCCTCCATCTCTGTCTCTCTCTTTCCCTCCCTCCATCTCTGTCTCTCTCTTTCCCTCCCTCCATCTCTGTCTCTGTCTCTCTTTCCCTCCCTACATCTCTGTCTGTGTCTCTCTCTTTCTCTCCCTCATCTCTGTCTCCCTCTCTCTCTCTTTCTCTCTCTCCCTCTCTCTGTCTCTGTCTCTCTCTCTCTGCAGAGCTGGCTATGGGGCTGCTGTGGTGTACGGGCCGGGTTGAAAATGCCACCGAACTGTCGGCCTGCCGGTGCCTCCTCTGCTGCCTGCTCTCAGTGCCTCCTCTGCTGCCTGCTCTCAGTGCCTCCTCTGCTGCCTGCTCTCAGTGCCTCCTCTGCTGCCTGCTCTCAGTGCCTGGGGGTCCCCAGTGCATCGTGTGACTTGGAGTCCCACCTTGGCTGTCATCTGTGTACATGCATGCTGAATACAGATGTGCAAAGCCCTGTAATCGGCCGTGCATTGATCTGGATTATGATGGGCTGGTGGGGGTGGCTGGGGGGGGGGGGGGGGGGGGGGGGGGGGGTGATGAGTAGGGGTAATGGCAGGCTTTGTGCGCGTATTCATTTGAATAAGGATTCGTTTTCAGGGATGCTGCGACACAACCATGCAGCGGACTGTGCTGAGGGTGAATCTCAATGTCACGCAAAACAAAAATGGTGGTCATGGTGGTGATGTTGGTAGCAGCTGGTGAAGTGTGTCGCGTTATGATAACTTTCTGAAGGGCAGAGGGGCTCGATGTAGTGAAAGCAGTCGCAAAGCAGTATCATTCCGGCATTGCGATGCTGGGACTTCCCCTCCAGAATCTAACTCTGGGTGCGGTGTCCTGAGGCCGTGTCTTTGAAGGGGAAAAACCAGAACTTTGGGCCTGAGTGCATGGAGAAGCCTGCATTCTGAGCTCCTGGTGCCAGTCTTCTGTCTATTCTGGGACAGCACCGTGCGCGCGCGCGCGTGTGTGTGTGTGTGTGTCCGTGTGTGTCTGTGTGTGCGTAAGTGCGCGCGCACGCATGTAGGTGTCTGCGCATGCCTGCGTGCATGTATGTGTACACATGGGGGGGGGGGGGGGTGGGGGGGGGGGGGGGGGAGACAATAAAATTGCAAATTTTCGCCCTGCGTATTCTACAATATCCTAAATAAACAGGAGCGGGGCGCACATCCTCTCTCCCGGCATCAAATATTAATCTGGCCGTGTCCGGCGGCGGGCCGGGCGGGCGGGCGGGCCGGCGGGCGGGAGGCGGCCGCCCCTCTCTGAGCAAACAGAGGGGAGATTGCCGCTCGCCCCTCTCATCCGCGCGCCGGCTGGAGAGCATGACAAATCCTCCTCCTAATTACGCCCCGGCAGAGCAAATCCGCCCCGCGCCCCCGCGCCTCTCCGATTCGGGATTAGGGCCCTGCGCCCCTCCCGCGAGCTGATTAGGCCCCAATATGCAGACTCGGGTTTTTTGGGTTCGTGCCGGGGAGGTGTTTACCCCCGGCTGGAAGGCTGGAGGGCGGGGGGGGGTGGGGGTGGCGGACGGAGGGGTGCGGTGGGGTGGGGAGGAGGCCTCGCTGGAGGGTTGGGCCTGGTCTGCGTTTGAGGTTTAGGGAAGTGTGTGGAGCGGAGAAGTCTTCCCTTCGCTGTGCCAGCTCTGTGTCTTCATGTTGGATTTTTCTTTTTTGTCACTCATTGTTTTGAGTATACTGTAGTTCTGTATCCACAGAGTCATTCAGATTTTTTTTTTCCATCTTATTGTACGCTGTGTTCTGTAGCTGGCTTTGGGTAAGAATGTTTGCAGAGTGATTGGAGACGCATGGCAACCCCAAGAAATAAGGCTGCGAGAAGTGGGCCAGGAAAGGCCGATCTGAAGAGCTGGAATTAATTAGATTTTAAAATAGAAAGGCTCTTCTGCATCTGTAACCCGGCAGTGGAGGCACTGGCAAATTATTAGGACAGTATTCAGACCACTGCCACTCTGGGTATGGCGTAGCTTTCCTATCAGAACTGCAGCACCCAGTGCTCAGCCGCATTCTGGGTTACGCTGCTGTATAGCAGGTGTGTGTGTGTGTGTGTGTGTGAGTGAGGAAGAGGAGGAGTTGGGCGAAGGTGTTTTGTTGTCCCGGTGTGGGGAAAGTAAGAGGCCTCCGCAATGAAGTGTTACCAGTGGCGCTTTTCCAATGCAGGTCTCTGTCTCTTATCAAACTTTTCCTTCTTTTCCTTCTTCCGCCTCACCCCCCCACCCCCCCCCACACACACACACAGAGCGTGAGCGCGCCCTCCTCTGCTCTCAATTTTCACTCTCCTGGGGCACACAGGAAAAGAGCAGGAGAAGTTCCTTTCAAGAACATTGTCTGGCTCTTTGCAAATGAATGTAATTATCGGCTAGATAATGGGAGCTACATCCTGGAATTACACTTGGTAAAAGAGTCCTTATGTAGAAAAAAGAAAAAAAAAACACATCTTAACAGATACTATTAATGGGAGAAAATGCGCTCTATTTTTCACCACTAGGGGCAGCAAAGTACACAGAACAGGGATTCCGGCTCCTGTGATTCTTCTGAATGCCTCTCTACACATATTAAATGCTGATTTTCAGAACATGGACCTGGCGGTATAGATTACCACGCATTTCAAATGCATTCCGATTGTTTTTTTTCCTTCTATTTAACTGCTTCTTGTATAGTCATGAAAGTACATTGTTTTTTCACCTTAACATTTTTTTATGCGTATGCATGAATGTATTGTTTTGAGACCGCCCTTACATGGAAATCCTACCCGCGAATCCGCCATATTGCCTCTGACTTTCTCTGAGTACTTCCGCCGTACCTGTTCGCGGCTTTTTCGTCTTGCTTTCCTGCGTTCCGTCTTTTGTTTGCTTTTGGGAACTTTGTTTTTTTTTTTTCGTCTTCCCCGGGTTCAGGCGAGACCTCCGTTCTCCGCCGCCCGCCGCTCCTGATTTGATCCGGGACGCTTATAAGAAGGCCCTCTTTTATCTTTTGTGCGTCTCCGACACCCACACCTGTCCCTTTGATTGAAAGAGAGGCTGCCTCGCCGTGTCCCCCGCTGACATCTGCCTCTCTGTCCTTTTCCGCCTTTTTTTTTCAAAGCATCCAGGGGGAGATAACAATGTACAGAGAAGCGCGCCGGTTTAGCTGCGCCTTATCGGAGCAAGGTTCCATCCCCCCCCCCCCCCCCCCAACCATCACCCACCCCACCTCCCCACCCCACCCAAGCCAACCCCGTTCTTTGTGTGTTTTGTGGGGCAAGCTCGTCTGAAAGCTTTCCTCTTTGACTTCGTTCTCCGTTCGGTGGGTTTTTGTTTTTTTGTTTTGTTTTCCCCATCTTTGTCTCCGTCCCTCTTCGTGTGAATCCGTCCATTCAGACTCCGGCCGGAGCTGCATGCATTCCACCTGACAGTTTTCTTGAGAGGAGCCAAAGGGAGAATGTGACCAGTTAGTGAAAGTTTGTCATTGAGTTGATGGTGCTGAGTGAGCTGCCCCCTTTTCCCTGCTCTTCCCCAGCCCCTAAAAACACACAGCTGACGCCGGGCCCGGTAAAGACCTGCCTTCGCATTCTCCCGTGAATGGCACAGAGGCGCTTCCGCTACAGGGGACTGCAGCGATCTACCGCACCCTGACACTAGCTGTAGCACCTCAGTGTGGCGGTAACCATTCCCTCTGGCTACCCTGCTCTGTGAGGGCTTCTGGCCTCTCTTTACTCTGTGAGGGCTTCTGGCTGCTCTCTGCTGCGCTGTGAAGGCTTCTGGCCTCTCTCTGCCCTGTGAGGGCTTCTGGCCTCTCTCTGCTCTGTGAGGGCTTCTGGCTGCTCTCTGTGCTGTGAGGGCTTCTGGCCTCTCTCTGCTCTGTGAGGGCTTCTGGCTGCTCTCTGCTCTGTGAGGACTTCTGGCTGCTCTCTGCTCTGTGAGGGCTTCTGGCTGCTCTCTGCTCTGTGAGGGCTTCTGGCCTCTCTCTGCTCTGTGAAGGCTTCTGGCTGCTCTCTGCCCTGTGAGGGCTTCTGGCTGCTCTCTCCCTGTGAGGGCTCTCTGCCTCTGTGAGGGCTTCTGGCTGCTCTCTGCTCTGTGAGGGCTTCTGGCCTCTCTCTGCTCTGTGAAGGCTTCTGGCTGCTCTCTGCCCTGTGAGGGCTTCTGGCTGCTCTCTGCTCTGTGAGGGCTTCTGGCCTCTCTCTGCTCTGTGAGGGCTCTGGCCTCTCTCTGCTCTGTGAGGGCTTCTGGTCTCTCTCTGCTCTGTGAGGGCTTCTGGCTGCTCTCTGCTCTGTGAGGGCTTCTGGCTGCTCTCTGCTCTGTGAGGGCTTCTGGCTTCTCTCTGCTCTGTGAGGGCTTCTGGCCTCTCTCTGCTCTGTGAGGACTACTCTGCTCTGTGAGGGCTTCTGGCCTCTCTCTGCACTGTGAAGGCTTCTGGCTGCTCTGCTCTGTGAGGGCTTCTGGCTGCTCTCTGCTCTGTGAGGCCTTCTGGCTGCTCTCTGCTCTGTGAGGGCTTCTGGCTGCTCTCTGCTCTGTGAGGCCTTCTGGCTGCTCTCTGCTCTGTGAGGACTTCTGGCTGCTCTCTGTGCTGTGAGGGCTTCTGGCTACTCTCTGCTTTGCTTGGCAGACTCTCTCTATCCTGTCCAGAGAGACAGTTTTACCGTTTGTAATATAGAGGCACCGTTTGGTAGCCGAACAACTGAAGATAAAGCGGCTGGAGAGTACCCATTGAGGATATCACGGCCGTGTCCCGTGTGGGATTTGAACCCACAACCTTTGGTGGCAGGAGTCCAGCACTTCAGCCATTACAGCACTGACCCAGAACAGTGTTCCGCACCAACGCCCATGGACACTACTGGGTTGCCCACGCATTGTGCTGTTTTATTACCATAACGCATATGATATGCTCATGAGAACACACTCACGGCACACACACACACAACAGCGCACACACACAAACAACACACACCATGCTCCAGTGAGCTGTCCGTACTCGATTGTGAGCAGATGCCATGGTGTCTATGTAATTAATCACCAGCATCAAACTCAACAGTCTGTGTTCCTCAGAAGTGACCAGTAGGGGTTAGAGCACGCGTGGGGGGAACCTGAACGGTACCCTAAATGTACGCCTTTGCCGTGCCGGTACAGACACATTGGCTGTTGGCTCCCGAGCTCACGGTGGCTAGAGAGGGAGCGCGGAAGTAAACGATCGATATTAAAAACGGGAAACGAGCCTCTGCCATCACGTGGTGATCCGTCACGGCGCCCGAAGTGGCGCCCATGGCGCGTGAGTTTAGGCAGTGCTATCTCTCGGCTTCTCTGTCGCGCTCGCCCTCCCCCCCGCACGCAGACGAGGGCGAACGCGGCCATTACCGCCGCTGCTCGCCGCCGCCGCTGCTCGCGGGACGTCCTTTAGGAGCCGGTCGGACGCGGCGCATACTTCATCAGATTCCTTCCTCCTAATTTACCTCCCCAGTGATCACAGAGCAACCCCCCCCCCCTCGCCCCCCCCCGCCCTCCTCAGCAGTCCTCATCCTTGTCCTCGCACCGTAGGGCCCTCCTCCCCCCAGCGTGTGATTTAGTGGGACTGGCTGCCTCTGTCATGGAGTGTGATTGCGACCCCTGCCTGACCCGCGCGGGGGTATATATCGTCCCGGGTTATCTACATACCGCACGGTGAGAACTGACAGACCTATTACCGGAAGGGAGAGGAATAGAAAGCGAGGGAGGGAGAGTGAGAAAGAGACTAAAGAGAGAGAGAGAGAGAGAGAGACTGGGAAATACTAAATCCTTCGCAGACGGAGACGGCGAATGCGATGGCGAGGCTGTTTTTCCAGCGGTTCGAGTAAAGCACGGATTTGTGTGCTGCTGCGCCCTGGCAGAGGAGGGTTCTGGATGTAGGGATTCTGCTCCTCTGGAACCTCATTGGGCTCCAGTTCGGCTCGTCACGCACAGCTGCACTTATCTCAGCACAACACGCTGTTCTGGGCTCTTCGGTGTCTTTTTGCTTTGCCATTTTAAGTTAAATATACCGCATCTTCAAGCGAAATATTAAAGGCCTGTTGGCCTACTTTATCTGCACACAATGCCCGATCCTTCCTCTAATAATAATAATCTTTCCCATAATCATGAGAAACAGTAATTGGATTTCTCCAAATACATTTTTTCTGTAAGCACTGTAAACGATACCGATGGTGATACTGTAAAAAGCCTAACGCACACACGGTACAGTTTTTGTGAAGTGTGCTTAGTATAATTTTCAGATTTTACGGCATTGAATGATCATCAAGTCATCCAGATGGCACAAACAATAACCCTCAATGACTTAGGGATTCCTCTCTGTGGTGATAGACATATTGCATGGGGTAATAAACATCTGTTGTCATTTTGTTGATCTTAAAGTCAGGAATTTTGCCATGCTGTGTATTTCTAACCCCCCCCCCTGTATGGCTAAACCCTACAGCTGTGACAAGTTCATAGCTTCTAAGATTCTGGGAATTCATCCTGGTCTGAAGTAAGTGTGTATGTAACACAATCACAGCTTTTCTAAAGAGGGAACTAAGCAGCCATGTATCGTATGTCAAAATGACAAAACCCCAAAAAAAGTTTACCGAAGTCCAATTTATTTTCTCTACTTTTTTTTTGTTTTATTTTTATACGTTTAAAAAAAAAAAGAAAATATTGTCTGTCTTTCGCTCTTGACCCTGCGATGGATGGTGGCGGGGGACGCGAGTGTCAGCTCTGTGAAAATGGCGCACGAGGAAAAGCAGGCCATTAAAATTGCAAGCAATACGACCTCCATTTTAGAGAAGGATGATGGAAGCCCAGGGAGGTAAAGTCAGATGCCCCCTCCCTCGCCCCTGCAGAGACCCAGGGGATAAATGGCAATACTGAGTCCAACTACTGCTTCTGTGATGGAGTGTGTGTGTGTGTGTGTGTGCATACAAGTGCCTGTGTGTATGTAAGTTAATGTGTGTATGTCGATGTGTGTGTAAGAATTCATTTCGATACGAGTGTACTTGAACGTTTGGGTGTATGTGCACATGTATGCGATTGTGTGATAATGTGGGTCTGTGTATGTGATACATACAGTACATAAACATACAGTATATGTTTTTAAGTACTGTATACACTATACAATGTGTTCCAATGTGTATGACAGTTTGTGTATTCAGCATGTGATTGTGGATGTGTGTGTGTGTGACTGTGTGAAAGGTATGTCTGTGCAGATGGTTGTGTGAGTTTCGGTATATATCGTGTGTGTGCGTGTGTGTGTGTGCGTGTGTGTGTGTGTGTGCATGCGTGTGTGTGTGTGTGTGTGCGTGCGTGTGTGTGTGTGTGTGTGTGCGTGCATGCGTGTGTGTGTGTGTGTGTGTGTGTGTAAATGTGACAGAGAGAGAGTTGCCACAGTGTCATATTCCTCCCTTAGTGGGATGCTCCCTGTTTATTGGCTGATTTGGGTCTCTCTCTCTCTCTCTCTCTCTCTCTCTCTCTCTCTCTCTCTCTCTCTCTCTCTCTCTCTCTCTCTCCCCCCCTGTCTCTCTCTCTCTCTCCTCTCTCTCTCTCTCTCTCTCTCGGGGGCCCGGGCTCGCTCGCGCGGCTCTGAGAGGCGGATAATAGCGGGTGATTAGATAGGTTTTTACACTGCGGCGCGGCCCTTGTGTCTCAATGGAGCGCGAGTGCCTTTCAGGGCCCGTGAATAGCCGGCGCAGGTCGGCACACGCTCTCAGGCGCTCTCTCCCTCCTCCCTCCCCCTCCCTCCCTCCCTCTCTCTCCCTCCCTCTCTCTCTCTCTCTCTCTCTCTCTCTCTCTCTCTCTCTCTCTCTCTCTCTCTCTCTCCCTCCCTCCCTCTCTCTCTCCCTCTCTCTCTCTCTCCCTCGCCCCTGTCTTTTACACCCTGCTGTCTGGGCCAGCTGCCTGTTCACACAGCTCACCAATTAGCCCAATTCATTAAGAGCTGGCCTGCGAGAGGGGACGGGGCCTGGGCAACAGGCGGGGGTTGTGGGGGGGGGGGGGGGGGGCGGACACACGCACACACTGCTGCTAATGCGGGGGGCCTTCTGATCTCTGGCACTGCTGCACCATCACCTACGTCACCGCCGCCGCTGCCTCTGTAATGCACGTCGCCTACGTCACTGCGCTTGCTTTCGCTGTCGCCTGTCACCGCGTCACCGCGCTCACCCCCGCTGCCGCCTCTGTGACGTACTTCACCTCTGTCACCGCTGGGCCACACCAGGCTCTGTATCCAGCGCTAAATAAACCGAAGAATGACGAATGACTCAATGCAGGGAGCAGCCTTTTCCCCCCCCTTTAGCTCTTCCTGTATTACTGTCTTCCCACCTGCTGCATTCTGGGTAGGGTCACAGGAGTCATAAAGCTGCTTTAATGAGCTGTCTTTAGAGCTGCGCAGATTCAGCTGCGCGTTTCTGAGCACGCGCAGTCACACAGACGTAATTAAATACCGTCTTTGAGCTGCCTTTAAAGTTTGTGACATCATACGGAGCTTTGAATTCTACGTGAGGAAGGGGGGGGGGGGGGGCGGGCGCGCACGATGCGGTTGTCGTCGTCTCCAAACCTGTACGGAGACGGGCTCCTGTCCCCTGCATGGGTAATGTAAGCTTTATTATCATCAGCCGCCGTCGTCAGCATGATCGTGGCCCAGTTCTATGTTTCCCTCTCTTCGATTGTGCGGCCTTGCCCCGTCCTTTCTCGGACTGGGGCGGGGGTCAGGGTGAGGCAGCAGGCGGTGCCTTTTTGCGGCCCGACGCGGCGGTTCTCAGACTCAGTCCCGGGGACACCTGTGTCAGCCGGTTTTCATTGCGACCACAATGGCTCTCCCAGAATTTCAACAAACAGGTCATTTTTGTTAATTATGTGCTTTTCATGTCTTGAGGGATTATTTACCCACTCAAGCCACATTATGTCAAAAATAGCTGTGTGCGCCATGAACAATGAAAAGTCCCATCTTCCCATTGTGCGTATTGTGCTATATTGTAAAGAATCGCATGAAAGGGGTAAAATATTTTTAATTGATCAAATTAAAGAAGGAGGTGAATCAATAGTCTCCTGATTGGTAAAAAATATGTACACCTGGCTGCGAAAACTAACATTTTAATGAATAATTACAAGTCAAAACAAATGATAACAAGCCAAATCTGCATTGTGTTAATAAATTTAAGAAACAAATTATGAAAGAATTTAAACACACGTCTTTAACAACTTTAACCCTCTGAAGAGTAGCTTTTTTGGAATGCTTTTCTTTTCAAAATTTGAAAGCCCTATTTGAGCTGGATTAGTTTCGGAGGTTGTTTGATTTAAGTAATTAACGATGGGATGCGTAGTTTTAATCCAGTACGAATCTGCAATTCTTGTAGTTTTTACAAGTCCAGAAATGTAAAAACAGCTTAGCAAATTACTGGTTGTGTTTTGCAAACTCATAAGTCCTTCAGTAATAGCCATCTAGTTTGATTGGACCCTGCAGTAATGGAATTGCGTATGGAAATTGTTTACCTTGGTTTTTGGCAGCCGGGGTCCAGGAACTGGATTGGAGCTAGCTGCTAGCCTTCTCAATCCCATGTGAACAGACCAGACAGTCCATCCTGAAGACCTTATTACAGCACAACCCACTGTAAGACTACTTTGAACGGGGCTTAGCTCTGTATTACAGAACTCCATTGCTTCATAAATTCATACTGTGATCTTACACTTTAAAGGGTTAATTAAGCAAGAGGTTGGCTGTAACAAAAAACCAGCGTGCGCAGGGGTCCCCACGTCCGAGTTTGAAAACCCACTGGCATAACTTACTACAGGGGAAGATGATCAACGTCGGACTTCCTGCCCACCCGCCCGTCCGTCCGTCCCCGGGTTGGGGACCCCACTGCTCTTACCCTGGACCGCAGGGACGTCGTTAAAACTCCCACGTGAAGAGCCTACCGGGGGACGCAGGGTGCTGCGTAACGGATGCTGTGACCAGTAATTAGGGCGCGGTCCCGCGTTTAAAATGTCCAGACTTGGGGGGAAAAACGATTTGTGAAATAATTAGCGTCCAGGCGGTTTATCGATGGCGGGCGAATACTTTCTGATGCGTTCCCCCTGGCCCTGTGGCCCACATTAGTGGCCCTCTGGGTCTCCCCAAACAGTCATCCCGTCTAATTAATTGAAAACGAGGGCAGATCATCAAACGCGTTTTCCAGACTCTCATATTCACGATCACCTGGGGGAATGAATTTCCAATTTAGAACTCGGGATTTCTGTCTTGTTAAACGGCGCTAAACGACGGCCTTAATCTGCGCAGAGTGGCAGCGCGGGGAAGCGATGGCTTCGGAAACCGACGGCTCGATCCCAGCGCATTTATTCTCGTTCCGGTGTTGACTCATCGGAGTTTGGGAGGCACTCGTTTCCCATGATGCTCGAGGAAGCTGACCTGGTTTTTTGGGCGCCTTCCCGCCCAGCCCCAACCGCAGTCCGCTCTGTAAAACGAGGGAAAGGGGAGAAGAAGATGAAGATGAGATGGTTGTGTTCCATTGAATGTGTGCACACGTGTTTTTGCGAGACTCTGGTCTTGTGGCTCCTGCTGTCCTTTCTTTAAGGTGTTTCATTGCTGTATGCTGGGTATGGTGAGAGACACAGTGTGAGGTAGAGAGAGGCTCAGACTTTGGCGGGGTGACATTACATTACAGGCATTTAGCAGACGCTCTTATCCAGAGCGACTTACACAACTTTTACATAGCATTTTACATTGTATCCATTTATACAGCTGGATATATACTGAAGCAATTTCGGTTAAGTACCTTGCTCAAGGGTACAACGGCAGTGTCCTACCTGGGAATCGAACCTACGACCTTTCGGTTACAAGCCCAGTTCCTTACCCACTGTGCTACACTCCGTCCTAACATCATCACTGGAATCCTGTAGTGTGAGGTACAGAGAGGTTCAGACTTTGGCTGGGTGACATCATCACTGGAATCCTCACCGCGTTCTGTATTCCAGAGGCCTCCCGCTACTCACAGAACCTTTACCGCCACCGGGCCACTCCTCAGCATTTATGGCTCCTTGTGTTTAATATACGAGTGGCGGTAAAGCGAGAATGCGCTGGCACACTGGGATGTGTGTTATAAATGTTTGTGTGGGTGTGTGTGTGTGGTGTGTGACAGTGTGTGTAAGCGTATATGTGCGTATGCGTATCTACATGCATTTGTGCATATTGCTGTGTGTGTGTGTGTGTGTGTGTGTGTGTGTGTATAAGTGCATCTGTGTATGTGCCTTTACATCCATATGTGCATATGGTAGTGTGTGTGTGTGTGCGCATGTATGCATCTTCGTGCATGCGCACATCTCTGTGTGTGAGTGTTGTGTGAGCACGTGTGCAAGCATATGTCTGCGTTTGTGTGTCTGCATACATGCACGTGTGCATGGATGCACGTGTCTATGTGCATGTGCCTGTGTGTTAGTGGAGGGTGGGTTTTATTCCAGGCAGTGTTTCCGAGTGCAAGCCTGGTCAGGTCCCCTGGAGACACAGCTGCAGTTATGGGCAGAGGTGGCCACAGGCCATCCTTCTTCACACTTCGCTGTCTCAGCACTGATCTGGTTCCTCCTTAGCTATAGCCAGTCATTTCACACCCACCTACATTTCTGTAGTTATTGTGCGTAATGTGTTCTTTGCTTAAAGGCATACTATGCAGGATTTCTTTCCTTGCTTCACTCCGTGTTTACAATCAAAAAAGTCTCCCCCTCCATTCTCAACCCTGCCTATACCCCCAAAATGACAAAGCTATCACACAGACAAAACTAGACATTTTGCTCCAGCTAGCTATGATGGGAGCTTTTTAACATCGTATTGCAGTCAGTTGGACATTACAGAGCATGAATGTTTTATGATATTGGTGATGATTGATTGGTCATGGTGCAATTCCTGCGTTATATTCGAACAATATTGCACAGTAAATACTAGCACGTAGCCATCCTGAAAGAGACCGTAATCGTACAGTATATGGACTTGTTGAATAGTCGTTATATTATTAACTGCTAGCTTAAC
Source organism: Anguilla japonica (assembly GCA_025169545.1). Classification (NCBI taxonomy): domain Eukaryota; kingdom Metazoa; phylum Chordata; class Actinopteri; order Anguilliformes; family Anguillidae; genus Anguilla; species Anguilla japonica. The sequence goes on from CM045891.1 coordinate 7,879,152, forward strand.
CCCTGCACTCAACTTTGATTCACTGTTAATTAGCTTAAATATTGTGACTTTCATTTTATAAAAACATAGCTTGGTAATTGCCAAAATGTTAAAAAAAAACATGTATTGGGAAAAAGAGTAATATGTCAGTCAAATGGAAAATGTTTATTAATTTGCAGCGACATGTGAGTGGAATTTGGCGCGCTGGTTGTGTCTGTGTAGGATTGACAGGGCTTGTGTCAGACGAGCAGTGTTAGATCCTGTTTGTTTATTCGACTGCATTGAGCGCTGTAGGTCAGTTTGTGAAGCACTGACCTGCTGACTCGATCCATACACATCCGAGCAGGATGCCGATCCGAAGTCTGCGGCTTCTTTTTTAATTGTTTTTTTTTTTGCTTTAAAAAAAAGCTTGCTCACAGCTTGGTCACGTGACTTCATGAAGAGTTAATCAGGACTCACATCGCTACCGTTGGAGGTGGGTTTGAAGTTGGGGTGTGGGGTCTCGGGGGTGGTGGAGGGGGGGGGGGGGGGGGGGGAGTTATGCAGCATGTGCCTTCAGAAACTCAATTTCTCCCTCCTTTTGTGTCTTTATGAAGAGGCCCCCATTGGCATTTAAATGTGTTTTTAACAGCACAACATGACCCTCTGTGTCCAGGCAGAGAAGGGGCTGGCAGATTGATTAACAAAGGGCCCCTGCTTCACGCTTGTCACAGCGTGGGCCGGGTGCCGAGCGCGGGGGCCCCCCCCCCCCCAGCCCGAGGGGCCTCCAGGAACGGGACCCTACCCCCCCCCCCCCCCCCCCCCCCCCCCCGGCCCTCCCCTCCCCGAGGCTCCGCCCCCCAGTCGCCAGATTAACCCCGCAAGGCCACAATAGGCGCACATGTCCCCCCTCGACTGCGGCCAGCGCGTTCAGAGCCCGCCTTACTCGCGCCCTAATAAGGATTAGGCTTAATGAATTGGAAGGAGTTAACAATAATGAGGAAAGCCCTTAAGTGGGCGCTAATTCCATTTTGTGTCGTGTCGCCTTTCTCTCCCCCTTTCTTGTGCCCCTGTTTGAGCGCAAGGTGTAATCCTCTTGAATATCAAAGGTGCTCGGAGTGTATGAATTTAGACGTCCCGCTTGCGGGGGCCTGGGACAGATTAACTCCCCCGAATGAATGTTTCTGACGACCGGGGGTGTCCCAAACGCGCCATCTGCTCCTGCTCTTTCTCTTCTCCCCTCTAACACCACTTTCCTCTTCTGCCCTCCCTGCTTTCACTGGCTCTTTTGCTCCTTTCCTTCTTTTGGGGTTTCTGTCTTTTTTTTTCATCTTTTTTTTTTTCCCCTAACAGAACACAAGACAAGGATACAAAAAGGATTTGAATTTCAGTTAGATAAAACTGTATTACAGTTTAACGTTTAGGCGAAATTGTTTCACTTTTTTTTCTCACTGTTGTGATGTCAGTGCCTGTCAGGAATTTCTTACACGTAGTTGCTCTTCAGCTTTTACTTTGACGCATTTATTACAAATGAAAAGAATGAAAACGAGATTGCAATTCAGTACGTTGAATTAAAATTTTGTGTATCCACCTAGTAATGCATTTCAAATATATTTATAAAATCCCAGAAAAAATGGACAAATGAAAATGGCCATAAAAATGTATATTATTAGTTTTATTTGTGATAATTTTTGATAACTATACCATGCATCTATAGCGCCTATATAGTGCATTCAGCGCATGTCCAGACCTGCGGTCCAGAGCCTTGCTGTGACGGCAGTGAGCGGGAGCTGAAGGCTCCGTGTCCTCTCATGTTCTCATCGACGTTTCCTTTGAGGGTGATATGAGTGTTCTCTGACAGCGCTGTTTAATCAGGGAGTGAAATGAAGCAGAGTGACCTGCGCCGACTCGGAGCCGGGGCCGCGGACAGCGGGGAGCTCCGCGCAGCTGCCGCTTCGCCAGTCCAGCTGTGTGTGTGTGTGTGTGTGTGTGTGTGCGTGTGTGTGCGTGCGTGTGTGTGTGTGTGTGTGTGTGTGTGTGTGTGTGTGTGTGTGTGTGTGTGTGTGTGTGTGTGCGTGTGTGTGTGTGTGTGTGTGTGTGTGTGTGTGTGTGTGTGCGTGTGTGTGTAGGTTTGTGTGTGTGCGTGTGTACGTGTGTGTGTGTGTGTGTTTGGGTGTGTGTGTGCGTGTGTGTGTGTGTGTGTGTGTGTGTGTGTGTGTGTGTGCGTGTGTGCGTGCATGCGTTCATGCGTGCATGTAGGTGTGTGTGTGCGTGTGTGTGTGTGTGTCTGTGCGCACGTGTGTGTGTGTGTGTGTGTGTGCGTGTGTGTGTGTGCGAATGTGGGTCTGTGTGTTTGCGCGTTAGTGCGAGTCAGAAAGAGACAGTATTTAATTTCAGTACTGTATTATTCCATTACAGTATCCCAAACTACTGCTGTTCATATATACATAAAGGATTGCAAAATGTATTTGCACTGTCAAAATAACTGGTATCAAAAGAATTGCATTTTAAAGAATAGATTTCAAAATGACAATGTATGAGCTTTCTTTATGTGACATGTCATTTCGGTTGTCTTCCACAAGATGGTTTGTGGTTGAGATTACCGTCTCACTTGTCCACGATTTCACACCAATATGTCACAATAGTCATTAGTTTCCTGCATGGAGGAAGTAACAAGACCTACCGTACGTCTTTGGACACTGTATTATACATTCAGAGGGTAGGTGGTTCTTACAAAAAGGTAGATATGAAAAAGTATTTCTAATTTGTGTCGCGATATGAAAAAGTATTTCTAATTTGTGTCGCGATATGAAAAAGTATTTCTAATTTGTGTCGCGATATGAAAAAGTATTTCTAATTTGGGTCCCGATATTAAAAATGTTAAGAAGCAGCGCTACAGTGGGCTCCCAGTCCCTGACCAGTTACAGCCTAGACGAGTGCCCGTTTATGACATGGCCGCCCGGCCCCCCTCCCACTGCCGTTCCAGCTCAGGGGCTGCTGGCTGCACTGCGGAGGCGAGAGTGCGTGAAACGAGGCGGCTCGGCGACAGATGAGGTCACAGCAGGAAGTGATGTAACGAGGGAAAGTGCTATGGATGATCGGTGCTTAAAAAAAAAACATACTGGTGTTTCCAGACTGGACCTAGTGAGAGATTATCCCTGTGGAAAAATGACATGCATTTTTTTTTTTTACTTTAAATGAACCATTGAATGTTCATTTGATCAACTTCATTTTATCCATGTGGCTGGAGTATTCAGTGATGAACCATGTTGAATTAACCAGAAAGAAGAGCTGGTCTCACTGCCACTTTTCTTTAACCAAAAATCTCTTTTGATACACCATTTGTGTATCGCCTTTGTGCACGAGGAAAACACTTTTCAATTTTGGATTTTTGTGGTCTAAAGCGTGAAAATATAGGGGAGAACATCAAAAATGCAAAATGCAACAAGAAGGGGGGAAAAAACCACCATTAGCTCTACGAGCGCTAATCTATCTGATGTCTCCATGGAGACGGCTCTCGATCAATCGCGACCTGTCAGCGCGCGGCACAGGTGCGCGGGGGGGGCGGGGGCGGATGGGTCGGCCGCGGCGGTGCGCGTTTGCCGGGGGGATCCGCACATACGTGTGTAAAAAAAAAAAAAAAAAAAAAAAAAAAAAAGCGGGTCTTGGCATGTCAGCGGAACGTGTGGCGGGACGTATGGCCCGTCGCCGCCGGCGACGCGCGAGGACGCTGACACGCTAATCACAGGCCTGTCCGGCGGCCGTGACAGGCGGCCCGGACGCCGCCTGACGAGGCGGCGGCGGGGGAACACGCGCCCGGCCTGATAAGCACCTCCGCCCGCCCGTCACTCCCCCGCCCTGACAGCACGCAATATCATGCAAATGCGCGCGCGGGGCTGCCGGTAGCGCCCGTCCGTCCGTCTGTCCCGGGCGCCGCGTCTGCCCTGACGGCCGCCGACGGCCCGCCCGCGCCGTCATTGGTCGATTCGGATTCCCGGATTGGGGGGGGGGGGGGGGGGTTTTTCAATGGACGCTCGCCGTCTCTTCGCCCCTTATTCACACGTTCGGCCGCGTCTTTGTTCGTCCCGTCTTCATGTTCTCCGTGTCCCGCTCACGGGTACTTCTGCACGCATCGTGAGTCCCCCCCCCCCCCCCCCCCCCCCCCCCCCCCCCCTCGCAAATGACAGGGACTGCGGATGATTACGGTGTTCGCGGCGCAATTACCCAGCAGCCCTCTCAGGGACCCCCCCGTCTCTGCGGGGCCGCGGCCCCTTCACCCTGATCGAACCGCACTCCTGCCGAAGACTGCTCAGCACGGCCGCACACTGAGAGAGGGGGGACTCTTCTGTATCAGATAACAGCCAGATAGCATCACACCACTGCCTTTTCCCTCTCCCCCTCTCTCCCTCCAACGCCCCCCCCCCCCCCCCCCACCCCCCGCTCTCTCTTCAATCTCTCGCTCTCTCTCTCTCTTCAATCTCTTTCTCTCAGATCAAATTCAAAGCCCTTTTTTTGGCCTGGCAAACTAAAGATATTATATGACCCATGCGTGCAACAATACCAAAACTAATTTATTTAGAGACGGTGTTATGCTGTTGTTGCCTAATCGCTTTGTCACTGTTCATCACTTGGATACATTCTCTATTGCTGCATCAGACACGGTAGTGTCTGTCCACCAGTTAGATGGGCAAATGTTTTCAATCATTTCTTTTAACTGGGGCGAAAGGATAATTTGATCTTTTGCTGGAGAAACTGCATTTATGTCTTTACTTCATCTTCCTCACAGTATATCTCTCACACTCTTTTTTTTTCTCTCTCGTTTCTCGGTCACCCCAAAGAACGTGCTGTATCCATGTCCTCACTAAAATCACAGAATTAGGCCATGTTTTCATTTTGAAGCAGATCCAAGCTTGGTCCGGTTACAGTCCGCTCTGTTCCGACTCATGCAATACAAGGACGCTCGCGTTTTGACACTAGGGGAAAACGGACCCTGGCTCAAAAAAAAAAAAACAACAACGTCAGTCACAGAAATGCAGCAATCCCTGTCCTTCAACATGCAACAGATGTGACCATTGTGTCTCAAGAGAAAGAAAAAAGGTAGGGTTAGACACAGTTACACTCGCCACTGGAACACTTCCCAGACCGGCTGCTGGTTTGGACCGTCACAATGGAGCACATCCCTCATGTTTTGAAGGACACCAGCACGGCTCAGGTGTAGCGGACTGAGGCTAGGGGAAAGGAGCCATCAGATGCGTTTCTGGGAACAGGGGAAAAAAAAAAATGTCATTAAAGAGTCTTCACCTCTCAGCTGAGCCGCTGTACGGGTTGAATAAGAGTCCTGGCCTCAGTCATTGTGTACCCAAAATGGAACTGTAATAACAGCAAGGACTGCGGTGATTAAATCTATGTCCAAAGCAAGAATTCCCCCCCCCCCTTTTCATTTATACCTTGAAATGCGCCCTTCCGCCAACCTCCTTGGCCACACTAAAGCTCGTTTAAGGCACACCTATTAAACATAATTGAGTGAAGTTATTAAAAGAACCCTTCTCCTGCCGAGATCTTTGCCACAATTCAATTACCTCTGTTGCTGGAGGGAAGCTGGAGAGAGAGCGATGACAACCCTGGCACTTTTGCAAGTGGGAGTGTGGAGCCCGGGTTAGCTTGGCTTTCCGTGTCATGGGCAGTGGGGATTGGTAGCAGGCTTCCGGGGGGGGGGGGGGGAGTTACGGTGTGCTTGCTACGCGCTTGTCCACTCTCGGCACTTTTGGGTTCTGTGGGTGCTTTAGGTTAGCGGGGGGTAGAGGGGCAGCGGTGATTCGCGGGAAGGGGGAAGGGGGAAGTCCATTAGCCAACTCCAATTTCCTTCTCCCCTCCCTTCCACTTCCTCTCATTTCCTCTAGTTGATAATTAGCCAGAGATCATTTCCCCTTTTGGTTCCGTTCACAAGGGGACTTATGAGGTGGACCAACATGGCAGGACAGGTGCCTTACCGAAGTGCTGGTGCTATGTTACGTTTTAACTCACTGCACCATCGCTGTGGGCGGGTGCTGAACACAAAAAACCCTCCCTTTCTCTGATTCGGTTGACCGGACCGGAAGCCTCTGCCTTTTTGTGGCCTGAGGCAGTGAGAAAAGGTCTCAGGGATTCTGCCGGTAATTGGATCGCCCCTCTTCCATGCCGGTGTTTGTAGATGTTCCCGTTTTAATTTTGCTTTGTCTAAGTCTGCCGTGAGTGGCCCGGGCGCTGTAATCCCCCCGATAAGTGGATTTTTGCTCTGTGCATGTGAGCAGTCTCCACCGAACAACCTGCCCTCCTCTTAAGCCTGTGCAAATATGAGGACAGATTTATTGGGGAGGTCGCGTAGCACCGAGTATCGTTTTACCCCACCTCCCGTGCCAGACCACTTCCCGAAGTGTGAAGGAGTTTCTGCAACTTTCTCAAGAGGTCAACAGCAGGTCACGGGAGGTACGATCACTCGGTCAAATTAATGGCCTGGTCGTGGGGGGTCCTAGCCTTCGAGCGGAACTGACTGATATGCAGTTGCACTGCTAGCCTAGTTTTAGCATTATCAGCAAGTACAGCTGTTAAGGTGAGAAACCATGTCCTTCTCGAGAAAGTCTAAAGCCCGAGGAGTGGTCAGGGTAGGGGTGGGGTGGTTGGTTGAGCGCAAAATTAGGAGGGTCATAAATTTAAATAGCAGCTCTGTTCTCACACATTGTGGAAGCCATAGTGGGAGCCAGTAAAGTGATGTGTGTGTTGTGCTGTGTGGGCTGGGCTGTGTGTGCTGTGTGTGTTGTAATGTGTGGGTTGTACTGTGTGTGTTTTGTCTGTTGTGCCGTGTTGTGTGTGCTGTGGTGGGCGTGCTATGTATGTTGTGCTGTGCTGTGTGTGTTGTATTGTGTGGGCTGTGCTGTGTGTGCTATGTGTTGTGCTGTGTAGGCTGTGCTGGGCTGTTTATTTCTTAATGCTCCTTTACCATGAATCATGAGGTATTTGTAAGTATTTCACTGACCTGTATCCTGCCCATTATTTCTATCCTAAAATAATTTGTACTGGTGTGTATTTATTTATTGTTTATTTTGTCTCAGTTTGCAGATTGCCAAAAGAACAAATTTGTGACCTTTCTAATGCAACCACAGAATACGACGTTCACTTTATAACCTCCTTCCTCCTGGGACTGTTATGTTTGGATTTGGGGTCAAAATGGCCTCAATTTTTCTCTCCTTAGATGTTGAGACCTCATTAGAGGGAGCATTCCAGGAGGTATTGTTTTAGCTGCCGTCAGGTGATCCCCAGTGCACCAGCAGCAGGGCTGGGCTCCTCTCTCTGATGCCTTCCACCGAAGGCCAGAGGCGTTACATCACAGGGCCATTCATAAGAGCCTGCACAGCTGCCACAGATTGCTTTAGTGGTGGTTTGTTATTGGTGCAGTGATGTAATGGGACTCTGTTTGACCTCTTCACATTAGGCATTTATCGGTGTAGAGAAAGGGTAGCATAGGGCCATGCCCAGACACCTCTGGCACGCAGCCTGATCCTTCTGCATGGATCTTACTGCTGTTGTCAGCTCTTGGAAAGCATGTAATTCAATTAGGGGTGAGTGGATTTCACATGCTTCTCAAATAACCTGAGACCTTACAGAAATGGTTTAATATTGGCAGGTGTCTGTCCTGTTTTGAGGCAGATTTCAAATCAACCGGATCTTTTCTGTGGCCTGACTGCTCCACCTTGGACCTTACGTTGCAGGTTTGAGCCAGGGGTGTGGTGGGTTAACTTTGGCCAGGGTTCCTTGAGTTGCCCCTGCATTTACCTTTAGTGCAGACCAGTTTTTCAGCAAAGGGACATACACCTGTCCACCTATCTGATTGGCTGTAGCTCTCCAGTTGCACTGTGTGAGCAGTAGTAAGAGAGACAGTCATTGGCTTACAGGGGAGCGCATCGGACACATGCACCCCAGCTGCAGTGCTGAGCCAGGGAACACAGCACTGATGTCTGAGGCAGAACTGGCCATTCTAAAATGAGGAAATGAAAGAAAAAAAAAAACATTTAATTTATGACCAGTATCCGCTTTTATGGAATGCACATTAGAATATTGTTTGGAGAACAACTTAGCCTGTACACAGAAGTACAGATATAGAATACTATGACATCACCAGCCCTGGCGTGAGCCTACTGGCCGGCGAGGCTGTCAGTCTCAGCCCTCCCGAAGCACAGCACACCACGAGCAGTGAGGAAACTTAGCAGGTGTTCTGAGAGCTACAGGGGAAGGACTCCTTGTCTGGTTTTAGCTTCTTGAGGAAGGCTTTGGTGTCCTTGCCTTGCTTTCCTCATGCCAGGAAGATGCTGTTCGGAGACAAAGCTGGGCTTAGTTTTGGCTGCTGAAGATCAGAGCAGAGTGGCACACTCTCCAGGGCTGTCTCCACCTGCAAAAAAACATTTGCTGTTGTCCTTTTCATCAGTTCAGATTACCTTGCTGTTTATTTTAATTTCCTGACTGTTTGTAAAATAGGGCTTTTTTTTTTTAAAGGTAGGAGTCCTGGTGCATTCCCCTCTGACACAGATGACTGCACAATGAGAAACAGACAAAAGACAAAACAAGAGAGAGAGAGAGATAGAGAGAGAGAGAGAAAGATGGCGGGGCTATTCAAGGCTTACACTTGCACTTTACCAGTGAGCCAATGACTTTTATATCTAATACAGGCTGTACAGTCTAACAGAACACCTAGCAACAATCAGAGGGCAGGCGCATCTCTCAGTGAAAACAAGCGGCTTGTCTTCGGGAGGAACCAGAAACCCAATTTGCACCCTACCTCTGGTGGATGCCTTTCACTTTTCAGGGAAATCACATTTTACACCCCCCTTTACCCCCTCCAAGTTTTTTTGGCTGAGTTTATGCCGTGCGAGTCATACTGCTCTCCGGAAACGCCCACGTCGTGCCGTCTCGAACACCTTCGAAATCCACTCCGCGCTTGCAGAGGCCCCCCCCCCGTCTTCCTCCTCCTCTGCCTCCTCGGGCCTGTGTCGCGCCTGCCGGTGAGACCGCTAGCCGCAGCGTCCTGTGGTCCCGGCGTCTCCTCCCCGGGAGAGAGGGAGAGCGTGAGCCCTGCATTGTGACAGACCGTCAGGGTGCTTCACGGTGTTCGGCCCTCCACTCATCCGGTCCCCCCCTTTGTTAAGGGCGAAAAGTTTGTTTACTTATCGACTGTTAGCCTGATATCTGTCCCCCCCCCCCCCCCCCCCCCCCCCAAATAACTGGCCCAGGCACGGGAGATGTGATCCCGCCCGACACCTCTCTGTTCCAGCCCCACTGCTCAAGGCGCACGGGGTGGATGTAATATCTAATTCAATCCCCCCTTCTTTCCTCCCACAAAGCTTTTAGCCACATTTTAGCACACAAAAGCCGCGGCCTTCTCCTTTGTAGCCCTGGCTTCTACTTAAGAAGGTAAGAAAAAATCAATAAACTGTTCTGGTCCTCAATCTTCTCGGCCTGGAGAGAAGCAGTTTTTTGAGGGGGATGTTTTTTGTCATTCATAAGCTTTGCTGACAAATCCTTGACATCATTTGAGGATCGTATCGATAACTTCGTGCTTTGCTGCAGAGGACAGATAGAAATAATTTATCTGTCCATGTTGGGAGTGAGACAAAGACCCAGCCCGCCCCCCCCCCCCCCCCCCCCCCCCCTCCTGCCAACCATCCACAGAACTGCTGGCTGATGGTATTAGTGCAGCGGTCAATGTCAAAGGTCACAAGGGGACAAGCAGATTGTCACTGGTTTCTCACAGCTGGATGGGTAAAGAGGAACAGCTGGTTTTTCTGTGGCTGGAAATGGGGAAAGGGTAGGTGGATTATGTCCCAGCTGTGGCCTGACGTTTATTCATGTTCCATTCTCATTTTTTTTTACATATTGGTGCTAGTTTGCTGTTTGTGATTTGTAGGACATATTCCAAGCTTGTGAAGGAAAAGAAAATGAACATGGAACTATTGATGTGGCAGGAAAAGTCTTCCTGTAAATGGCACTCGTTCAGAATGACATTTTTGTATGAAAAAGCTGAAATTTCTTTCTGGGTAGTGCTCTATGCTCTCTTTCACCAACACACATACCCAAATCCTCACAGGCACACACTGTAAATGAAGTAAATTGGGGTCAGGGCTTCAGGGGGGCTACAGAATGACAGTCCAGTCCTGGGTGGAGTGGGGGAGAACTACTTTCCCCATCCCGGCTGTTCACAGTCATTGTGACGAGGAGCAATATCGAATCTATTATTCCACCGTTATTATTAAATGCAACTTTAAAGACAGGGTCTGGGATATGACGTCAGGCCCGTGCAAACGTCGCGAAGGTTGTGTAGTGAGCCAGTGCGAATGAGTCACACCTGTGTCACAGCACTCTGTCTGACAGCCCCATTCAAGCGTGAATCTTTACTCCCCTCCTTTGCTATAATGTCTTGAGCCATTCACGCTCATTACCAGACGTAAACAAACTTGGCTGCAAGGCAGGTGATAGCAAACTTCTGCAACGAACTAAACAAAATAAACTGTAGCTAGTTTTATGTATATTGTAGCATCTCATGAAAGATAATACCAACATTTTTCTGGGGAAATAGCAGAACAATGTTGTCAACTGAAGAGGTAACTATTTTCTTTTCTGGAGAAAGCTTTATATCAGCATTATTTTAGCATTTTAACAAAAAAAAAAAAAAAAAAAAAAGATCTACATCTAGCTAGCTGGCTATAATGAACTTCAGCATTTTCATTTCTATTTTTAACTAGGTAGCACGCAAGCTATAGCTTCATTAACTAAATTCGCAGTGATAATAACTACCTAACGAATGAACGAACTAATTTCCCAGGAGGGAATTTGCCATGCACACAATGAGCACAACGTAAAGCGTCAGAGCGATGCTGCGCGCGACGCGAAGCTATCGCAGAACGCGAAACGCAGCTCACGGCAGGGTCCCGTCAGCTGTTTCCTGTCAGCGCGGCTTCCTGTCAGCACAGCTTCCTGTCAGCGCGCCCTCTCAGTTTTCATTAACGATCTACTGGAGTGGCTCCCACTCATTTTGCCTCTATGTCACATCCCAGGGTCTGCGTTTAACTTTTGCGCCCCCCCCCCTGAACCCCCTCCCCCCACATCCCCCCCCCCCCGCAGGGTCCGGGATCAGCTGCCGGGACAGGTGGGTGGGGAGTGTCAGAACCGGGGGTAAAAATAGGAAAGGGAATCGGAAGAAAGAGGGAGAACTTGTGAAAGTGTGAGAAAGATAATGACACACAGAGGCAGAGAGAGAGAGAGAGAGAAGGTGAGGAGAACCGTGGGGGGGCCTCATTAGCGCTGGGGCCCTGCGGGGCCCCGGCTCGGTGCGACCGTCGACTGCGTCAGGCGGGGCCCGCGTGCGTTTCGGCGGCACCTCGCTGCTGAACTTTACTGCGGAGATCCGGTGGAGGGGGTCTGAGCGCACCTCGTGCGCTGGCAAGGCTTGATTTATCTGATTTAGCTGTGAGAGGGCACTGGGAGAAATCACCAGGACACTCTGACCTTTTCCTTGTCACCTCCTCCCCCCCCCACTTTCATCCTCTCCTTTCCTCCTTTTCACACACCCTTTCTCCTTTCCTTTACTCTCCCTCTCATCCTTTCTCTTTCAAGGGCTAAATGAAGGGTATGTTTCACTCTGTGTGTGTGTGTGTGTGTGTGCGTGTGTGATGCGTGTCTAATTCGAACCATCGCCACTTCATTTCTACTCTGACGGAAGTGGCTTTTCAGCCAGCGGTGAGGAGCGTGGCAGAGCTGGGAGGTGTGGCACAAACCTGCCAATCTCCTGCGAACACGGACCGTGCCTCCTGGCTAGAACAGGAGCCTCTGTCATAGCAAACGTTCCAGCGGGCACGTTTCATACGATGCTGCTCTTACTGACACGTTGTTGGGAGTAATGAACGCAAACAAGTGGACTAATGAGGTGCCCAGTTCTCTATAACCGAAAAATTAAATGCCATTTTAGGTTTTCTTTTTTTATTTAAAATGGTTACAGATTTCTGTGGGCCCAATTCGTCAATGATTCGGTGCCAAAACAAATGCACCGGGAAAAAAATATGTTTCTTGTTTCATTCGTGTTATTGTTGACCTATGCGGGTGGCCCTAACAGCTGATTCAGTACAATGCCAGGAAAAGTGAGACCATTCTGAATTGTGTGACTGTGCCTATCCCAGGACCAGGCGACCTTTCTCTTGTGATCAAAATGAGAATCTGTGTCCGTATAGAAGTAAAGCAGTACAGGGATAAAGGTTAAGAAGAGACATTTCTCTCTGACATTACACAGACACAGAGGTGGCTATAAAGACCAATGTATGTTCCGTACTGGGACAGGTATGTAGTTTGCTCCAGCATCTCTTTTGCTATGAGTGTGAGCCTTTCCAAGTTGTTCTCTCAGCATTCTGACACAGTGGAGGTCATAGGGAGAGAATAGGGAAAATCCACCCACCCTCTGACTTTAGACAAACCACCTTTCTCCCAAACCAGCACCCGTCATCTGAGCACTCGATGGCACCACAGCAGCTCGGCCATATGACAGGTCAAGAAAGGGAAAACAAGACGGACACCGAGAATCCAAAGCGGTGCGAGAAGAAGACAAGCAGGAAAAGACAGAATGGAAGTGAAAGAAAGAAACGAAAGAAGAAAGAAAAGGGGAAGAAAGGGAGCCGGAGAGCGGTGAGTGGCAAGGACGGGTGCAAGGTCAGGGGGATGCTCCTGGAGAGGAAAGAGCATCAGGGACACGGGCCCATTTCTCCACACCATTGTTGTGCCTATCCTCCTGTGCATCCAACTTCATTTCCACTTCAATTTTTATCAGCCCTCCGTTCGCCTCTCAAGGAGATAGGATACAAGCCCTGACATGAATTAGCCCCCAGATTGACTGATACTGCTGTGCCCCAGGGGACTCTGGGTAAAAAAAAAAAAGAAGTCCCCCCTCCCCAACCCCCCCTCCCTCTACCCCCACGCCCCACACCCTGTCTCTTTTTTTTTTTCCCCCTCCTCCACTTTATTTTTTTCCCCTCTCCTTCTTCTCGTCTTCCTCTGTCTTGTTTTCCCCTGGTTCCTCCCTGTCAGTCACCTGTCTGCGCGACATCGCCCTCTCCTTCAGCCTGACGGACAGGCGCCGCTGGCTTCTGACGGAGTAATTTGCTAGGAATACACAAAACATGCGACATCAAAGATGGCAGCCGGGGCGTGTGAAAGTGATTGCATTAAGGAGGGGGAGCTGAGAGGTCTATTTCCATTCATCACCCAGACTGACAGACACACCCTTGCTCCTTGCTTTTTCTCTTCTTTTTTTTGGTGACGGGTCTTCAGAGTCTCCTTCGCGGCCGCAGCTCTGCTCCTTGGCCCTGCTGATCTCAGCCCCGCTGATCTCACTGCCCTGCTGATCTCTGCCCCGCTGATCTCACTGCCCTGCTGATCTCATGACCTCGCGGATCTCACAGCCCTGCTGATCTCACGGCCTTGCTGATCTCACTGCCCTGCTGATCTCAGCCCCGCTGATCTCACAGCCCTGCTGATATCATGACCTCGTGGATCTCACTGCCCTGCTGATCTCACAGCCCTGCTGATCTCACTGCCCTGCTGATCTTACAGCTCTGCTGATCTCACAGCCCTGCTGATCTTACAGCTCTGCTGATCTCACAGCCCTACTGATCTCACAGCCCTGCTCATCTCATGGCCTCGCTGATCTCACGGCCTCACTGATCTCACAGCTCCACTGATCTCACTGCCCTGCGGATCTTACAGCTCTGCTGATCTCACAGCCCTACTAATCTCACGGGCCCGCTGATTTCACAACTCCACTGATCTCATGGCCTTGCTGATCTCTCAGTCCTGCTGATCTCACAGCCCTCGCTGATCTCACGGCTCTGCTGATCTCATGGCCTTGCTGATCTCTCAGTCCTGCTGATCTCACAGCCCTCGCTGATCTCACGGCTCTGCTGATCTCACGGCCCTGTTGAACTCATGGCCCTACTGATCTCACAACTCCACTGATCTCACAGCCCCGCTGATCTCAGGCCCTGCCCTGAGTGCCCTGTGAGGGTGTGCGCCCCGCCCGATCCTGGCCCCCGCCGCTCTTGGGCTCGGAGCGCGGCCTTCCTTCCTCGCTCTTTTTGTTTCACGCTGCGCCGGATATGTGACTCCGCCCCCCCCCCCCCCCCCGACCCTCCGCGCTGCGGCGGTACAGTTGTGCGCTGCCGCACGGGACGGAGAGAGAACCCCGCGCGTATCGCCACGGGACCAAACCGCGAGCTCCGCTGCGGCGGGATCTGGCGCACTCTCCACGCGTAATTAGCGCAGCGCAGGAGAGGACCCTGTGCTGCTAAGCCGGCGGCGTGGGAGTCGTGATGGCTCCGGTGCCTCGCCCAGGTGACAGGCCGCCCCGTGGAGCCCAGGCTGTGATCGTGTGACCGTGTGGCACCTGCGCGCGCGGTTTCTCCCCATTGATAACCCAGCGTAACGAGAGAGAGAGACGCAGGGAGAGCGGGGGGGGGGGGGGGGGTCTGTGTTTGAGTGTAACCCAGCGGGAGGGCGCAGGGCTGCTGTTAGGATGACCTTCTCAGAGAGAGATGACTGCAAGATGACCTGCCTGCTGCATACAGAGGACTGTTGGCAGAATGAACTCAGCTTGAGTCGTGTAACAGTAGTGCCTTGTTTAGGAATGGAACCTATACTCCACATCTCTACTAACTAGGAAATAATAATAATAATAATAATAATAACAATAATAATATTACTGTAGTTGTCTCAGGAATGAAGAACCAATTTACTATGTGCAGGTGCACAAAAAGTGGTGGGTATCAATTGAATCAGTCTCTTTCATACCCCTAT